>JANZXR010000009.1:4178807-4189633 GCA_027575705.1 Erythroxylum echinodendron
CTATAACTACATAGCATGATATGGACTACCTAATCAAATTGGGCCTAGGCCCATAACCATCAATCATATAAGCCCTTACATTCTCCTAACCATTCATTCTCTAATGCATATAAGTAAACACATCATTTTGGTTATGACATCTTATGGATCCTAATATGGAAACCCAATATTAATCTAATTAACATGAATTCCTAATTCCAGAAATTAATTCACCATTAATTTACCTTAAAAATAATTATTTGATGTCCAAAATTAAACAACTTCAATTTTGTCATACATGTTAATTTTTCTAGTCTTACTAAAAAATCTATTGCTCTACTAAAATTAATTCAAAATCAATTTCTATAATTTCCAAAAATTTCTAGAACAATAAATCATCATTCCAAGAATCTCTAGGTCATTTCATGATGATCAAAATAATTTAGGAATCACCCAAAAATTACTATGATCACCGAAACACCGATAAGACACCAAAAATGGTAAATATGAATTCTAAAGTTTTATGGAAATCAAATTTCGATCAAAATCATTTAGGAATGCATAAATATCGAATTAACACATTTTTATCACCTAAAAATATTTTTTAAGGTTCTGAACCAAAATATAAACATGCAAAAACATCAAACTAAACAAATCCTACAATTTCTAGAAAACTGTCCAGATCTGGAAAACTGTTTGCTAAAATTATTAAAACATTTTTAATAATTCTATAAAAATTATAGAGGTATAAACACATGCCAAATATATTCACATAATTTTATAGAATCAAATTCCACGAAAATCATGTGTAACCTCATCAGTTTAGCCAATAGACATCACACGCCCAGCAGAAAGACAGATTTCATGCATGTTTTTGTAAAGTTGAAATTAAATATTTTAATCACATTAAAATTATTTTCAATCACACAAAATCATTAACATACATCTTATGAATAGATTGGTGAAACAAAATCATGAAAACCAATTTTCTATAATTAATTTCAAACAAAACATTACAGGACCTAAGCTGTCACAACCATGAAAATAGTTTTCACATGTCATGTATTCTACATCTAACAAGGCACAAGATGGCTCTGATACTAGTATTAGGTTTCGATAATGCATCTGATACATAATATATATCAAATATATGCAGCAAAAATAAAACAAAATCTCAAAAACCAGATCTACTTATGCATATAGATATAGAAAAAAAAACATGAAATGTAAGATGTTTGCATACCTTCCAGACGATCTCCTTCGTTCTTTAATCTTCTCAACGTTTGGTTGTCGTAAACCCCAACAATCAATGCAGACAGTCTATAATGAAAGTCCACTTGAAGATAGAAGGATGAAACCTCACTATAAGATGGCTAGAATTCTTTCTTTATGCTAGAAAAGACAATAACTCTTGATAGAGTTAGAGAGAATAAGTATGTCTATAAAAAACGAAACCTATCTTTTTCATTCTGTATATTACAAAGGATACAAAAAAATCATCTCATTTTTCTGCACCATTTGGCCTTCCATAACCTCCATCACTGATGGAAAGTTATGTGAAGTTAATAGTCATGAATAGAATGCATTAATGGAAGTTACAAGAAGTTAATGACCGTGAATAGTATGCATTAATGGAAGCCAACAACACCTGTTTCTAATCCATTCCATGCAACGTTTTCCACCACAATCACATAGCAATACAATACCGAAACACTCTCTCATATCTTGAATCACCATTTAAGACCATTTTACTCATCCTTTGGATCTCCTATATGTGTGACCCATTAGGTTCTCGGTTATGTTGGCCGCTTGAATTAACACTTAATTCAAGTAAATCAAGAGCAGTATCTAGCAACACGTCATGACCCCTAATTGATTGGAAAGTTAGTGGTTTGACTATGAACCCTTCCACGTGCAACGTTGCCATGCAATTTATCTTTTTACCATCTATAACCCACTTGGTTCAGAGTATGGTCAAAGTTTCAACTCCCACTAGATTGACTACGTCACATCTAGTCAAAGTGATATTTGATCTTGTCCTGAGGATCTCATTACTCTATATATCATTAAAGACTCTCTTCATGACACATATCTGCTCTGGTTAGAGACTACTAAGTAATGACCCCGATAAGAGGCCGTGGGTATCATCTCCTTCTATCGAGAGTCGTGAATCCTTTATTGACTATTCAATTACCTCTGAATACCTCAAGTTGTACCCAATCACCACCCTATAAGTAACCCCTGAAAGGAACCGATGAATGGAGTTGAAACACATGATCAATATCTGAGATATCCTTAAGCACCTGTTCACGGTTTATCTTCTGCCCTATTTTCAACCCTTTAGAAGATACAATTAGTCTTTGAGGTCTTCATGAAAGTTATAGCTCTTGAAGTCCTCTTTCAAACTATATAAAGAAACCCTAAATTGGATGCCTATATAAAAAGTTATGCTAATAGCCCCGAACCAGGTATATTTGTAAAATTGGGGACTCATCAACGCTCTTCCTTGAGGTATTCAGGTTGAAATGGAGCATTGGACTAGCTGACTATTTAGCTGCAAGTCGACTATTAACAATCAGACCTTTCAGTTGGATAAATGGATTAGTCGACTATTCGAAGAGCTGAGCTGAGCTTAGAAAGGGAAGTTTTGAATGTAAGTATAGTTGGTGAATGATGTTATTCAAATGCGATTACCGGGCTCTAAAAACGGGGTTCGACATCTTATGGTATAAGCAAGCATGAAAGTAGGACTTAGGAAACGGGGTCTAACACGTATTATATTCATTTGTAGGTCTCAATTTCTCTAACTTTATGCTAAACTGCATGTGCTAAGCTACAGCAGAGAAATCCTGTTTTCTCTCGTCAAATGCTAAACAGCATCAGAGAAAACTTGTTTGCTCTCACCGGATGCTAAACCGCATTAGAGAAAACCTTTATGTTCTCCAACTGAAAGCTAAACAGCATTAGAGAACCTTTATGGTATTAAAAACTTATATCCCCCTATGTCATATGAAACTTTAAGGATATTGATAGTTGTGATTTGCATCATGTTTTAGGATTTATTATGTATTTAGTGTTAATTTGAGTGTTTAATGTGTTTTTAGGTTAGAATTGTGTTAATTTATGTGTTTAAGTGTTTTCATGGGTTAGTATAAGTCTTTAAGCTTAAACGTTATGTTTTTGAGGTACTTTGATGTGTTTATTAGTGTTTCAAGGCCAACAGCAAAGAACGGAGGAGTTTCGATGACTTTCGGGCTGAAACCACAGCCCACGATCATGGTATAATAGGCCACGATCGTGATAAAAAGATATGAGCCACATGCCCCAAGCCACGATCGTGACACTTTGGCCACAATTGTGACAGAGAGGTCTGATCTAGGCCACGATCTTGGCACTTAGGCCATGCTCGTAACAAAATGCCACAAATGTGGCCTGCATCAGGTAAACACTAAAATAGGTGAAAACGTCAAGTTTTGATGAACTTTTTTGACCATTTTGACCCCAAACAATCCCTAGGCCTGCCTGGGTATTTAAAGAACATGATGAATATAGAGAAGAAGCTTTTTGCATCAGCCAATTTATAGAACCCTAGAGAGCTTATCAAGAGATTTGAGGAAGGAAATGAAGAGAGGCACGAAGAAGAAGCCTACGTGAAGTACTTCCCGAAATAGGAGGTTTCCTGCTATTGCTGCCTCCATCAATCCATTCCACTCGCATTTTTCAACTTTATTTCAATTTTATTTGATGTATAAAATTGGGATAATCGCTGAGAATAGGTTTTGATGAATGTTGATTTATGTTAATACTCACCCTCATGATTTTTATTTTTAAGATTAATGAAATTTGATTTATCGCATTTTTATTGAGATATTGTGATTCAATTTCTATTTTTAATAATTCAGTAACAAACTGAGAGGTTGAGACGACTGAATATCATTAAATTGCACTAACGAGAGTTAGGTAGTTTAATAGATTAAGAATTGAACCAAACCAGTAAAATTAAGTAACGAGAGATCGTGTATAGGTTTTCAATAGGTTATTGGACAAATTTAGATCTAATTTAATTTTTGGGCAAATTATGAATTGAAAGGTTGCAATTCCATAATCTAATTAGCGTTTATTAATTCGGTTTAAAGATTATAACTTGAGAGAGAGTAATCCACCCTAGAACTGTCTAAATCTAGTAATTCAGTAATTTCACAATCAATTAGGTTTTTATTAAGGTCGGATTAAACCCCTCTTCTCTCAATTGGTAGTTCTTAGGTTGATTTTTTATTGGGTTGTGCAAATTGTTATCTTGTTTATAATTTCTGAATTTAATTCTAGAGATTGATTGCTTAATTGAATAAGTTTGTTACCTAGTTGTTTATTTTAATTATTTGTGAAATTGAGTTAAGCCTTAGATTTTAGGATTAAATTACTTTTCCTCGTGGGATCGATACCTTAGATATTATGAGAACAATCTGTGTGCTTGCAGTATTATCGAGGTTAAAAATATTAAAACTTATCATATAGAAACTCACGATTAAGTTTTTGATGTTGTTGCCGAGGAGGCGATAGTTTAGTTCTATAGTTTAAGGTGTTAGATTAGTTTTTAATTTTTGTTTTCGTTCTTTCGCTTTATTTCAGAATTCTTGCTCTTGCATAAACACAAAAGTCACGAGAGGTTCAAGTCATGCAGCAGAAAAGTTAGATTTAGATATCAATCAACTAGAGAGAACTGTAGGAAAGCTCGACGAGAAGAAGAAGAAGAGATCGAGAAATTAATAATGGCCGAGGAGTTTCAACATAATATAGACCATGGAGCGAACCAAGGACAGCAACAGAGGACCCTGATGGACTTCTTAAGGCCGGGGTTCAATGTGGTGAATTAAGGAGTAACCAAAGCGCCTGTACAAACAACCTCTTTCGAGATTAAACTAGCCCTCCATAATATGCTTCAGCAGAATGTGCAATTTTATAGATTGGCAAATGACGACCAAATGCACATATAGTGAATTTCCTCGAAATATGTGATACCTTTCAGTATCATCAGTTGTCGGAAGATGTGGTTAGAATCATACTATTTCTCTTTACCCTTAGAGACAGAGTGAAGGCTTGGTATCATTCACTTAGCCCAACCAACGTAGGATAAGCTAGTTCGTGCCTTCCTAGATAAATATTTCCCTTTGACCAAGACCACGAAGATTATTAAGGAAATCACCAATTTCCAGCAGGGTGACGGTGAATCAAGCTATAAAGCATGGGAGAGATATAAGGACTTACAAAGTAAGTGCACACCACAACCTACCCAAGGAGTTCTTATTACAAACCTTCTACAATGGAGTGAACCTACTGATAAGAGACACAATTGACGCAACTTCAAGATGATCTTTGATGAGGAAGATCGTCGATGAACCAAAGGAGCTGATTGAGGAGGTGACAAGCAATAGCTGTTTATGGACGAACGATAGGGGGAGGCAACCTACAACTCTGGGCAGAAGAATCACCTTAACTTCTCCTGGTCGAACAATATTAGAGGATAGTTCAGGCCTCAAAAACTTCCAACAAGATAAAGCAAGCTCGATGGAGTCGAAGTTGGAAAAAAGTTTGGATAAGACTAGAGGTATGGAGGACGCTCATAAGAGGCTCGAAAGTAAATTCAGGCAAATAACGAAGAGCCACGCCTTGTCTATACACAATCTAGAAGTCCAAGTGGGCCAATTTGCAGAGGCAATGTCTACTCAAAATGCTGGAACTCTTCCAATTAATATTAAGTCTAATCTGAAAGAACTGATCACAGCTATTAGTCAAACTCAGGATAAAGAACCTACAGAGGAGAAGGAAGAAGAGGATAAAGGGGATGATCAAGTAGTTAAAGAATTCCTTCCAAGTGAGCCCATAATCGAGCCAATTAAGGCAACCTATACTTCCATTCCTTATCTCTGCTCAGTGGAAGTTATTTGCAAGAGGGCCGCGAGAAACTTAAAGGAGATTGAATTAAACATGACCGAGGAAGTGACAAATCAACTACAGATGAAGCTCACATTAAAGGAATTTGTCAAAACGAAGCTCACATTAAGCTCACATTAGGGGACTTTTTCATCCCTTATAGTATCAATAGAATCATCAAAGACAGGGCATTCGATGATTTAGGAGCGAGTATAAACATGATGCCCTACACCTTTAGTTAGAAGTTGGGGTTAAGAGAGTTAGTACCCACTAAGATGTTGGTAAAGAAGGCTGACAGAATTGTGCATCAATCGAATGGGATTATAAAGATGTGCAAGTAAAAGTTGATAAATTTATCTTTCCTACAGACTTCTTTATATTGGACATTAGTGAAGATGGGAAACCCCAATAGTTTTTAGACAACTACTCTTGGTCATTGCTCATTCAGTCATTGACGTTGATGGGGGTGAATTAACTCTGAGAATAGGAAAGGAGAAAATAACCTTCCAAGTGTGAAGAAAAGAGTACAATGCTTCATTACCTCCAACGAATAGGAAGGAACCTGAACCTCAAGGTAAATGGGAAGATATCAAGGATTCTAGGAATGCATTCAAGAAGAAACACTCACGAAGAAGAAGGCGAGGAAATGAGAATTGTAAGGAAAGTGGAAATCGTAGCATGTTAGCTAAAACGCAAACTTTGAGATTAATGACGACGATACCATTGCACCATTCGTTGTGAGCCTTTAAAAAGAGCATCGAGCTACCGATGTTAAAAGAAGCGCTACATGGGAGGCAACTCATGGAAAATTAGTTTCTTGTTTATTATTGTTAGAACATTTGAAATTTCATAGTGAGAATTATTTTTGTTTTCAAATAAAATCAAGACGGAGTAGGATTTCAAAATAAAGTGATGATTTATCAAGCAACTAAAAGAAAGGTAAAGGGGCCATAAAAGAATTTGAAAAGATTATGAAAAGAACAAAAGAAGAAAAATAAGAAGTGACAAAATGCAGTCCACGATTGTGGCCTAAAACTGGGCAGGAAAGGGAGGATGCATTTTTAAAGGAAAATTTTTACCATTTTACCCTCCAACCACCTTTATATTCATTTCTAACTTTACTTTTTCATTCAAATTCATTTTCACTTTATCTCTTTAGACTTCAAGCCTATAAACGCTCTCATATCTCTCTAAAAAATTTCAAACCTCTCAATTTCTTCCAAATTCTATATAATTCCTAAGAATTATGTTATGCATTAAACAATCAACCAGACGGGAGCAATCAAGACTAAATCAAGTTGTGAGACGTGTGAGAAGAAACAGAGCAGCAGACTTTGGCGCCTTTCCTTTTCTACACAAAGAACGAAGGTATTCATTTTCAATCTTTAAATGCTAGATAAATTGTAGTTCCCAAATATTTTGGCTTTGAAACACTCGAAAGGCTAGAATTATGTGAGAGGGTAGAAAATTTAGCTGAAAAATCCAATGGGCCCAATTTATACGGTTCCAGTTTCCTGTTTATTAAGATCTCACATTGGAATATTTCACTTCACTGACTTATGATCCTAGGAACCCCAAGGAATTATGGTTTAGGTTGAGAGGAAGAGCTTATAAATTGAATGTAGAAATCATGTGCGATATGTGTGGATTCCCCGATTCCTCCATTATCGATTAACATTATGATTTTTATCCCTCTCGATATTGGAATGAACTCATTGAAATAGAGCAATTTCATGCTAAGAATGCTTATAATAATATAATAAGGTCTCATAAACACTTGTTGCTACACAAATTCATATGTCAGCTAGTTTTTGACAAAACAAAAACCAACAAGTGTTTCACAAAGGAACTCTTTATATTGTGGTGCATGGACCACATTATTCCAATGTCCATATCCACACATTTGCTAAACGCTATTTTTGCGACTCTGTGTAAGAGAAGTAATAATTTAGGAATGGGATACCTAGTGTCTGCAATTGCTGAATATTATCGAATGGACCGTAGTAGGTTAACTATCTACTTACCTGACTTCCTAAACCATCACCACTTATAGCAGACTGAGATCCTTCATTCCCACAACATGGAACTTAGGGAAATTAGTGAAAAGACACATGTCAGGATTAGAGTCAGTCAGGCAAGTTCGAGTTCAGTGTTGCCTTAGCAGGTAGAAGAGTCGAGTGAAGAATCCGAGGAAGAGGAAGAAGAGTAACGCTAAAAGGAAGTTTTGGACGCAATCTTCGAAACCAACAAGACACTTGCGGAGAACACTAGAATGATGAAGGAGATGGCTCAGATATAACGACGTCAAAGCTGGGATATCTGTCGTATCCACTGATATTTCGAAGCTCAAGGCGTTTAATTATCACCTCCAACACCATCACCAGCTCCATCTCTATGAGATTTTGGCAAACCCATTTATCTTTCTTTTTCAAATTAATCTTCATTTTTATCTTTATTTTTATTGTTAGTTATTTTTCGTTTACCTTAATTTTATATTTCTTCTTGTCTTAATTTTATTCTTCTTGTTTGTTCCCTTCTCACATTGAGGACAATGTGTTGTTTAAATGTGGGGAGGGTTATGTATTTTACTTTTTATGTAATATTGCATATGGTATGATAGTTATTAGGTTGCATTGTGTGAATTATTTGAATGTGTCAATGACTTAGATGGATTAAAATTTATTTAATTTTAGACATAGTCTATTAGGTTGTAAATAATCAATAACTCGCAAAATTAGTGAATTAGGGGTCTTTGGATAAATATACAACTTAATTAGGATTTAGTGTAAGTTTAGCACCCTCTAGATTGTCACATTCATTCATAATTTAAGGCCTTTCAACTTAAGTAGCTTTACCAGTATTTTTCATGGAAATTAGTAGCTAAAACAACAAGGTAGGCAATAGAATAACAAATTTATGTTTGTTAAATAAATAACTATTCCGCTAACCTTTAAGTTATGAATTGAGCTAGTAGTCAGTTGAAAACTTGATATAGCTGAGTAACTAGTTCGATACACATCACAAATGGGTTCCTTCGTATCAAAAAGCTATAATGACATCTCAACCAAGTTGTTTAATAAATGACTTAGTCAAATAATCAGATAGACATTCATCATCAATGTTTTCCTCTGAGTAAAAGACTAAGTCCTTGTTTAAATAAATAAATGAAAAACTGAGTGTTCTTAATAAAAGCCTACTAGACTTATAATAAGCTTAACTTTTCATGAAAATATACTTAAGAACAGTTACAGAGTCTAAAGGGCCAGAGAATTATTAATGTGTGTGTGCAATTAAAAAGGGTAAATAAATTAACACTTGGATCTCAATTAATTTGTATATTTAGTTCAAAGCACTTGGACATAGATTTTGCACATTAATGATTTGACATAACTTGTATAATTGTGTTTAAGATTAAATTTATTTCATAAAGTTGAAGTCATTGCCTCATTATTGCATTGTTTGAGGACAAGAAAATGTTTAAGTGTGGGGATGTTAATAGTTGTGATTTGCATCATATTTTAGGATTTAATTTATTATGTATTTAGTGTTAATTTGAGTGTTTAGTGTGTGTTTAGGTTAGAATTGTGTTAGTTTATGTGCTTAAGTGTTTTTATGGGTTAGTATAAATCTTTGAGCTTAAATGTTATGTTTTTTAGGTGTCTTGATATTTTTGTTAGTGTTTTAGGGCCAACGACGAAGAACGGAGGAGTTTCGGAGACTTTCCGGCTAAAACTACGGCCCACCACAACCGTAATAGAGAGATATGAGCCACCATGCCCCAGAACACGATTATGACACTTTGTCCACGATCATGAAAGAGAGGTCTGATCCAAGTCACGATTGTGGAACTTGGGCAACACCGAGCAGATGGGAAAATAGGTGAAAACGTCAAGTTTCGAGAAACTTTTCAGACCGTTTCGACCCTCGACAAACCCTAGGGCTACTAAGGTATTTAAAGAACATGATGAATACAGAGAATAAGCTTTTTGCACAACAAAATTCTGAAAATCCTAGAGAGCTTATCGAGAGATTTGAGGAAGGAATCGAAAGAAGAGAGACACAGAGAAGAAGCCTATATGAAATACTTCCTAGAATGGGAGGTTTCCCGTTGTTGCTGCCTCCATTAATCCGTTTCACTCATATTTTCGACTTTATTTTAATTTTATTGATGTATAGAATTGGGATAATCGTTGAGAATAGGTTCTGTTGAATGTTGATTTATTGAGTTATTGTGCTTCAATTTCTGTTCTTAATAATTCAGTAACAAACTGAGAGGGTGAACTAAGTGAATATCATTAAATTGCACTAACGAGAATTAGGTAGTTTAATAGGTTAAGAATTGAATCAAATAAGTAAAATTGTGTAACGAGAGATTGTGCATAGGTTTTCGGTAGGTTATTGGACAAATTTAGATCTAATTTAGGTTTTGGTTAATTGTGAATCAAGAGGTTGCAATTCTATGATCTAATTAGGGTTTATTAATTAAGGTTAAAGATTATAACTTGAGAGGGAATAATCCACCTTAGGACTGTCTAGATCCAGAAATTCAGTAATTTCATAATTAATTAGGTTTTCATTAAGGTAGGATTAAACCCCCTTTCTCTCAATTGGTAATTCCTAGGTTGATTCTTGATTGGGTTGTGCAAATTGTTATCTTATTTATAATTTCTGAATTTAATTCTTGAGATTGATTACTTGATTGAATAATTTTCTGCCTAGATGTTTATTTTAATTATTTCTGAATTTGAGTTAAGCCTTAGATTTTAGGATTAAATTACTCCTCCTCGTGGGATCGATACTTTAGGTACTATGCGAATGATGTGTGCACTTGCGGTATTATCGAGGTTAAAAATATTAAAACTTATCTTATAGGAACTTGCGATTAGATATCTATATAAACTTTATGTGTTTAATGA
>JANZXR010000009.1:4189733-4259862 GCA_027575705.1 Erythroxylum echinodendron
CAAGCTAAAAACATGCATAGTGCAATTAATTATTACCATCTGCGTCTAGTTATATATATATATATATACCTGTATCTGTGTGTGTATGTGTGTGTGTGTGTGTGTGTGGATGAAAACACAACTATTTTCACTAAAATTAGGTATGTAAGAATATAGTGCAATTAATTATTACCATCTACATGTAGTTTATATCTCTCTCTCTCTCTCTGTGTGTGTGCGTGTGTGTGTGTGTGTGTGTGAAAACACAACTATTTTGACTAAAATTAGGTATGTAAATCTACTTACTGGTGATAGGATAAAACTTAAAAGATTCAGTATAGATGGGAGTTTAATGGAGTCCAAAGTCGTAGTGGAAGCCGACAAAGAATAGTGAGCAAAAGCTTATGAAAATCAACATTTAAAAGATTCAGCATAGCAGACTATAAGGAGGTAATAGATTAAAAAAAAAAAAGGCCTAATGCAAAAACAGCTAAGGACTGAACCTTAGTAAGAATATTACAAGTTTTTTATAAAAAAAAGATGTTAATATCTCACATATACCAAATCTTGAATGAATGAATGAAATGCTCTATAAATCCATAAAAGAAAAACCCTTTAACAAGTTAGTTTTGTATATTTGATTCTCTTCAATTCGACGTAGGGTTGTTTAGTTATCTTAAACTAGAAATAGACTTGTTATCTCAAGATGTTGCAAAATGATACTAAAAAAGTTAAATGGACCTAATAACATAAAAACAAACATCACTCATCAATAAAATGTCCGAAAAGTTATAGTTACCAACTTCTCGTCAACTAATAACGTTTCAGTTAAAAAGTGTGAAACATAATTTGAGCCTATCCTTATCCTAGAAAAACATCAACTCTGATAGCTAGGATGGCACGACGAGACGTAAGTAAAGGAGATAACAACTTCTTTTGATGTGGTGAAGTAGGAGTTTAGCATTACGAATACATTTAAGGATAGATATCCTTCTCAGCTGACTCGAGTTTACTTTATGAACAATTGCCTGAATTCTGCTGGATTTCCACGGGCAAAACTGCATTGCTTCTTCCTGACTCCTTGAGTGACATTTTGAAAGAACTTTTGCAGGGACTGCATAGCTTCTTCATCGTCCTAGATAGGATCATATCGCAAGGATCGCATCAACTTAAAACTCAAGTCAACCACAATACAAATGGAACCTGCTTACTACTCAACAACATGGGTGTAGATAAGGAAACTTGTAATCCATATTGCATAAACGTGAAAAATGCTGCACACATATGTTATCAATGGCATGGGAATTCATAATATTTCCAGACTCAAAAACATGGCATGCGGCTCTTGTAACCACAGAAGAAGTGAGCACGCATACCTTAGATTCGATAATTGTCAACTAAAAAATTTTTCTCGAAATACTTGAATAAGAACAGCTATTTGATAGGGTAATAAGATCGTACTAGCTAGGTGTCCTATACAGCTTTTATAGCTGCAGCTCAAAGGCTTAAAAAGTATTTTCCTATACATATTCTAAAATAAAACATAAGGCTTCCGTACAGCCCATCAATTTGATTGTAGTTGGTGTAAGATCGTGTGTGGCCGCGCAGTGCCCGCAAATATATATATATATATATATTCTAGCACACACGTATAAGCCTATACTGAAAATAATGAAAATCAAACAAGTATCAAAACTTACACGGAGGACGTTAATGAACCTTGAATCGGTCAAAATCACAGGAAAGGACATCCTTAAACATTCACGTGCCCTGCATGTGAAATCTAAATGTAATACATATACAGTGCTGAAAATATTAATGGCAGCATGAGTGCAATTTTGCAGGGCTAACCTTGGACTTTCCGAGAAACTATGGTAACAGCAGATGATGAGTTTCAGCAACTGTTTGGATTGATTTTCAGAAAATTTCTCAATCATACTTCCTAAAGCTTGTCCTATGGAAAAAAATCGTTCGGCAATGGCACAGCAATAGTTCATACCCTGATTGTTTTTCAGAATCTTGTAGACTATAAATGTAGCTACCTGCATTCAGACGCATTAAGTAGTATTAGACCAATCTCACAACATTTCCCTCAAGCTAGAGACTACAGATATTCTCCATGGATAGTAGGTTAAGGTAACCAATCGTAAGCCACCTGATGATCATATTAGACTTAGACAACTCAAACTCTGACAGCTAATACTTTGGACAATTTGCATCATCTCGAGTAAGCTTCATAAAATCTCCTATCAGTGTATTGCATTACTAAAAGACTTTTTGGAGCTTATGGTAAGGTGTACTTATTTCCTGAAACCAAATTCATAGTGTTGGCATTCAGGTAAAGTCTTTGGGAACTTGCATAATTTTGGAACAAAAATCCAAGACAAAATTAATGCAGTAATGTAGAATTCATAAAATAAGAGTTAAGACACAAACTGTTTGTGACAATCCATTGCCCACTTCCATGGAACGTAGACAACAGGGAAGTACTTGAGATTCAAGAAGGAATCGTACAACTCGTACTTCATCAACCTACAGAAGAAAAAGAGCTTCAATCTAAAATTGCATGATCAAAATCTGAACTTACCTTTCAGTCAAAGTTAGAATTGTGTAAAACCAACTTTTTCCTTTCCCCTATGCTATGGGATACTTTTACTACTTCTAAAAGCTTAACTGGCTCAAGACATTATTAGTCTGTTTATCTCTGTGATGATTGACCAAAAAGAGAAAGTTTATAAAATACCTTCACCAAAGCGCCAATAACACCTAAGCTGATAAGTCTTAGGGATTCATGAGGCGTTTCCTTTCTTGGGTTGCTAAGAAAAGGATAAACATAAGCAGGTATCTTAGCTGCATGTAATAAAATTTAATTAGAAAGCTCACCATCCCACTTGTCAAACGAATCACAAAGTGGAAGCATTCAGGTCTATATATAAAGATAAAGGAACTTCATAACAGAATTTGGAAGCTATTACTTTAGCAGGCTGAATATTCATAAACTCCCAAAGCATAAGAAATCAACAAAGCTTATCCCTTAACACTGAAACTGTGAAAAGAATACATGGGATTAAACGTTTTTTTGCGTGGATGAGTAACGCATAACAAAGATTCTGCCAGTCTAAAATCCAAATTACAACAAAGTTCATTTCATGCTAGTGAGAAATGCTCTGGATTGCCTCCACACATTTCCCATCCTACCCTAAACCCTCTTTGTTTCGGACCAATTTTGAAAATCAGTTTCCCTTTTAGCCATTTTCCTAGGTGGGCTCTTTCTTGCTTTCCAGACCTGTCAATTAGTTACCATTAATGGCAAAAATCCTTCCCCTTGGTTTCGCCCTGGTGAGCTCCTCCTCAACCCCAGTAGTCCCTAACTCGCTTTCGGACGTAGTGTCCTTCAAAGAGCAGATTCCATTAACTACGACAGTGCATTCCCTTTGATTTCTCGTCCCTCTCCCCTTCCAAACCAAATGCTTCTCAGATGGCTGCTGTGGTCTCTATGATTGTTAATAATGGTAAGGAAGCTCTCTCCAACTGCACACAACCGATTAACAAGCTGGGCTAGAACAAAGTGGTAGGGGACCCAATGTCTTTTGATTACCTTAGGAATATTCCCCCTACCAATGAATCAATGGTTGAGTATGGGAGCTCAAAAATGGAGAATTTCCTTGATAGGATTTCTCATTGAGAAGCACCTCTGATTCCCCCGGGTTCAACACCAGGCCAACAACAACAAAAAAACTTGGACTAGAAAACAGAACAATTCTTTTTCTTTAAAATCACCACAGAGGATAAAGTTAACAAGATCCTAAAAGCTAGACCTTGGCACATCCAAGGAAGACCTATAATGCTCCAAAAATGGCGTCTAGGCTTAATTGTGGAGAAAGAAAATTTGAAGAACTTACTTATAAGGGTGAACTTTAACAACGTTCCCATTGAATAGTGGTCATCTGACAGACTCAGTTACCTAGCAAGTTCACCGGGAAGACCTTTGTGCATGGATGAATAAATCGCTAATCTCAAAAGCATAGGGTACGAAAGGATCTATGTCAAGGTAGAGATGAACAAGGCTCCCCATGATAGTCTGAGTATAAAGATGTTACATGATGAAGTGAAACTCATAGAGGACTTCATTTCCATAAGTTATCAACGGAGACCTAAAAGGAAGGAGCAAGCCAAAGCTTGCGACCTACTGGGAGGAATGGTCTAGAAATAAACGCAGTGAAGAGCAAACGAATATGGAAACACCCCAGTGAGTAACCACTTCCATGTGAATCTGAATATTTGAGCTCAACAAGGTGAGGTATGAGTCCTCAACCACGTCTAAGGCATGAAACCATAAGTAACAATGTGGAAGACAGGTTTGGAAAGGAGAAAATATAACTAGACTCAAAGCTAATGTGCTCACTCTTAAAGGCAGATAGTAAAGCAAAAATAGAGAATTCCACTAATGTACGCATATCAACTCCAAGTGTTTCAACAACCCCTGTGAACATTGAAGCCACAAATGCTAACATGACAAAACCTGGGAAGATTTGAGAGAAAAAACAAAACTGGTGAATTTACGTGGTTCGGTCTATTGAGACCTATGTTCACGGTAACTAAAACTTCTGTCCTTTCTTTTACTTCTGTCTCATATTTTTCTGTTTACATCATACACATATATAGGGAACACTAGCTATTTTAGGAAGTAGACTAATATAGGAGGGATTTGATTTGATACGAAATCCCTCATAATCCTCCTATAGATCAAATATTAATTAGAGAAGTAATATTTTATTTAGATCTTATCCAATTGACATCTCTAACCCCTTCCCTCAAGTTGGATCATGGATATTGATCATGTCCAACTTTCAAACAAGTTCGTCGAAGTTTTGCCTTGATAGTTCCTTAGTAAGTATATCTGCATTTTGCTCTTTCGTAGGGACACATGTCATACAAATAGTCCTTTCATCCACCTTTTCCTTGATAAAGTGCCTGTCCACTTCTACATGCTTGGCTTGATCATATTGAATCAGATTTGCAGAGATACTAATAGCTACTTTATTACCATAGTAGAGTTTGATAGGTGGTTATATTGTAATATAAAGTTCTTCCAAGAGTTTTGTGCTCTAAATTCAACTTTTGCACTACTTTTGGCTACTATATTTTTCTTTTTACTTCTCCAGGTTCTTAGGTTCTCCCATACAAATGTACAATACCTAGATGTGGACTTTCTATCATTTGTTGATCCTCAACAATCTGCATCTGTAAAAACCTCTATTTTCTTATTCTCACAATTTTTGAGCAATAGGCCCTTCTCGAGGGATCCTTTAAGATGCCCAAGGATTCTGTACACCACTCCTAGATGAGCCTCCATGGGATTATGCATGTGTTAACTTATCTGACTTACTGCAAATGCGATGTCTTGTTTAGTATGTGATAGTTAAATTAATCTCTCGACTAATCTTTGGTACCTCTCTTTATCAGTTGGTTTCCTAACATCTGTTGGTCTCTTTTTGGCTTCAACTAGAGTATCACTTGGCCTATAGCTGAGCATACTGGTTTCATTCATGAGGTCAACAAAATATTTTCTTTCTGAAGCATTGATTCCTTTCCTTGATCTAGCAACTTCCATTCCTAGGAAATAACGCATCTGACCCAATCACTTTCCTCAAATTCAGTGGCTAGAACTTCCTTTATTTTCTTCATCTCTAGTGTATCCCTTGTCAAAACAATATCATCAACATATACAGCCATAATCGCCTTTTTTCCATTATCAGAATGTTTGAAAAACATAATGTGATCTGAATGTCCTTGTTGATATCTCTGTTCTTTATTACTTTCGTAAACTGATCAAACCACGATCTTGGAGACTGTTTTAACCTATACAAGGATTTTTTCAGCTTGCAAACTTTGTTTTCTCCACCCATCTCATGGAATCCTAAAGGTTGCACCATAAAGACTTCTTCCTCTAATTCTCCATTTAAGAAAGCATTCTTGATGTCCAATTATTGTAAGGACCAGTCCAAATTTGTTTCTAGAGATAGGAGGACTTGGATAGTGTTTAGTTTTGACACTAGTGCAAATGTCTCCATATAGATGACACCATATGTTTAAGTAAACCCTTTCACAATTAGCCTCCCTTTATATCTTTCCACAGAGCCATCAACTTTGTATTTTACAGTGAATACCCATTTACATCCCATAGTTCTTTTTTTGTTTGGTAATTCTACCACATCCTATGTCCCATTTTTCTTCAAAGCTTTCATTTCCTCAGTCACCGCCTTATTACATTCAGCCACTTTCAAGGCTTTGTGAACATCCTTTGGAATTTTAATCTTGTCCAGGTTAGTGGTAAAATCTTGACATGTTTCAAACAAGATATTATAAGATACAAACTGTGATATAGGGTGTAGAGTACATGACCGTGGTTTTTTTCGAAGAGTAATAGGCAATTCTATATCATTTGGTCCATATTCTATTGTTTGATTAGAAGGTAGTTCTGGGTTGGTTGGGTCTTTACCGAATCTGATACATGTAGCGCTTCAGGTGTGAGATCTTCCTAGGACTGTGATTTTTTCCTCCATGAGTAACCCATTATTTCCTTGTCCTTTTTCTCTCTTGCCTCTTCCCTGTGATTTGATTATGATAGTATAATATTAGTTAGGAACTGAGCTTTAAAGGAGGTAACATCAAGGGTAACAAAAATCTTTCGCGTGATTGGGTCATAACATTTATACCTTTTTTGTGTAGGAGAATACTTGATGAGGACACACTTGATGGACTGAGACTCTAATTTAGTACAATGATGGGAGTGAACCTGAACAAAGGTTGTACATCCAAATATTTTTACAGGAAGATTCAAGTTAAGTCGTGAGGTAGGAAAATGTTCTCAAACTTTTTCTAGTGGATTGGAAAAAGATAAAATTCTGCTAGGCATTCTATTAATGAGATGTGTAGTAGTTAGAATAGCAGCTACCTAAAAGGTTTTTGTTATTTTAGTAGTAAAAAATAGAGCTCGGGTAACCTTAAGGATGTGTTGATTCTTCATTTCAGCAACTCCATTTTGCTAGGGAGTGTCCACGCACGAGCATTGATGGACATCATGCTCAAGAAGATAAGATCCCAAAGTTTGGTTAAAGTATTCAGTCTCATTATCTGTATGCAAGATTTGGATTTTTGTATGAAATTGGGTCTAAATCATAGAATGGAAGCTGATAAACATTGTCCTAACTTCTATTTTATGATGTAAGAGATAGGTCCAACACAAGTGGGTATGATCATCAATGAAAGTGATAAACCACTTGGTGTTTTTTTTAGTTCGATATACAAAAGGGACCCCATAAATCACTATGTATCATAGTAAATAGCCTTGATGGTTTGTAACTAGTTGAGGGGAAAAAAACGTTGATGTTTGGCATACTCATAAGTTTCACAACGAAAATCAAAAGGTCTTTTATTAAAAAAATATAAATGAATAATTGTTTCATGTAATGAAAATTCGGATGACCGATCTTAGCGTGCCATAACATAACTTCACTAATTTTAGGGATAGATGTAGAGAAAATATTCTAGTTAGTTAAAGTAGTCTCCTCTAAATAGTATAGTCCCTTACACTCCTTAGCACTGCTAATTGTCTTCACTGATGTTAAATCCTGAAAGATACAATGAGAGGCAAGGAACTTAGCAGAATAGTTTGAGGTTTTTGTCAATTGACTAAGAGATAACAAATTGTAAGACAATTTTTAAACATGCAAAACAAGTTTTAGGACAATAGAACTAGAAATACGAATACTCCCTTTCCTAACAACAAATGAAAATGACCTATCTACAATCTTTACTTTCAAATTTCTAGTATAAGGTGAGTAAGTTGTAAACAATTGATATGCACCAGTCATATGATCAGAGGCATGGTTTTTATTTTGTTTAGGTTGCTAATTTACTAGTTTGCCATGGATCTCCCAACACTCATCCTTAGAGTGACCTAATTTGTTGCAATGATCACATCTGGACCTTTTCTTTTGTTGATTTTTACTAGGCCTTACATTAGAGCTACGGGTCTCACTTAGTCCACCCCCTATTCATGATTTGTTAGATACCAAAGTTGATTTTTCTTCTAATTCATTTCAAATTCCTTTAATCAACATAACTCATCATCAGCTCTCCTCTCTTCTTACCTCCGAGAAGACTTCTCATAAAGTGTGTAAAAGGCGTCGTCCAAGAAATCTCCCTCACACATCTTCTAGTTTATGGTTTAGCCCAACACAGAACTCAAATACTCTCACATTCTCCACTTTCTTCTTTTATCTAACACTATCCGATGCTCAATCTTATTCTTCTACTTTACTTAAATCAAGTTCCTACCATAAACCCATCATCACTATATAGTAATTAGTCACTTCCCTCTCTCCCTGTTTCATTTGCGACAACCATGTTTTAATTTTGAAAGTTTAGGAGGCATTTTCGGCATCTGACTATGTTTCCCTAATAACATCCCACAGCTCTTTCGCTGTAAGTAGAAATAGATAGGTCTTCCTGATGAAGGGCTTCATTGAAGTGACCAGCCATGCAATCACCATCGAGTTTTCAGATCTCCACTTTTATAGTGCAACAACATCAATGGAAGGTGGTTTGTTCACCTCTACAATAAGATACCCAATCTTTCCTTTTCCATTAATAATCATTCAGATTGATTATGCCTATTCTCTAAAATTTCTTCCATTCAACTTCTTAACTATGAATTGGAAGGATGAGAACTCGATCCTATTAGGAATGGTTTCCTTTTCGTCGAGGTCTTCAAATACAATTGATCTTCTATTTCAGGCTCTAGTTTCTATCATGGATGCCATTGTCTGTAGATTGATCTCCTCTAATACCATGAAGAGTTGATAGAAAAAGCCAAAACTTGTGAATTTACGTGGTTTGATCTATTGAGACCTACCTTCACAGTAACTATAACTTCTATCTTTTCTTTTATTTTGGTCTCATATCTTTTTTACATCATACATATATATAGTGAACCATATTAGTTATTTTAGGAAGTGGACTAATATAAGAGAGATTATGATTTGATACGAAATCCCTAATAATCCTCCTATATATCAAATAATAATTAGAGAAGTAATATTATGTTGGGATCCTCTCTACTTGACATCTCCAACAACCTAGCTACAAATCCAGGAAAAAGCAAGTATTAACTATATCCCTCAAATGAATATAGTCATCTGGAATGTTAAGGGTCTGAATAACCCCTATAAACAATAAGCTCTTAAGGATTTGTTATCCTTGAGGAAGCCTAGTTTTGTTGGTTTAGTTAAAACCAAAATAAGGATTTCTTAATTCCAAAATAGATTTTAGTTTTTTTAATATGAAGTGGGTCAATTTAAGCAATTATAAAGGTCACTAAAATGGCCGTATTATAGTCTCTCTAAACCTAAATATCTTCCTCCTTCATTAGTGGAGTTTCTCAGATCAATTCATCAATTGTTAGGTCTCACTAGTCCAATCTCAAATGTTCCTAAATATCACTATGATTTATGCTATTAACTTGGAGTTCTTAAGGAAGCAACTTTGGATAGATCTCACCTCCTTAAGAGTCAATGGTGACTTTAATTGTATACTATTTTTCTAAGAGGTGTATGGGATTAAGTGTAAGTTAGAGCATATAAATGGGCACTTTATCAATGTTTTTAAGTAAAGTAGCAACGACTAATTTGAGTTTCATAGACAATTACTTCACTTGGAATAAAAGACAAAATAGGGCTGATTCATACAAAAAAAAAACCTTTCACAAATGCTTAGTTAACTCATCTTAGATGTCCAAATTCCTTCTTATCTTTGCTCACTTTTGTAATCCACTCACATCAGATCACACATCAATTGAAATTTAGTTGAATATAGATTATATCAAAAGGAATACCCCTTTCAGATTCATTAACTATCCTTTGAAAGTTCTAGGCTTTATTGAAGCCACATTAAAAGGTTTGAATACTCAAGTGACTACCACTTAAGTTTTCATTTTTGTGTAAAAGCTTAGAGCTATTAAGGGTGAACTAATTTGGTTGCATAAAGGGAGTAGCAACTCCACATGAGAGGATAAAAAGAAAGCTCCATATTCCCCCAATTGGATCCAAGATAATATAATCATTAATATGATGAGGCCCTTAAAACTATGGAGAGCTCGTCTTTGGGGAGGTATGTTAATTACCTATACAACTAATTTTCATTGATGGAGAAGAAATTAAGAATTACTTGGTTATTGGTGGGTAATAGGAATAGAAAATTCCATCATAATGTCATTCTATATAGGAGAAACATAAAAACATAGTTTCACGGTAAACTCCTGATGCTGCTACTATAAATGATCAACAACAGGTAAAGTAGTTGGCCTTCAATCATTATAACCACTCTTGGCTTCATTTATGGAAGTAAGTTCTTTGACTAATCAAATTAGGAATTGTTTAGCAAATACCACTCGTGGGGAGCTTGGGAATGTGCTTATTAAGGAAATCACTAGAAATGAAATCAAGGAAGCAATCTTTAGCATAAATCCAAACAAAACAATTGAATATGATGGATAGACCAATTTTTTCAAAGTACTTGGGATATTTTCGAAAAGATGGTAACTAGCTATATTATGGAATTGTTCAATAATAGGAGGCTTCTGAAAGAACTCAATAAAACTAACACATGTTGGTCCCTAAAGCACCTAGCCTAACTTGTCTTCATGACTATAGAACAATTTCTTGTAATTTTTTCTATACAAGGCTATCTAAAGAATTTTATCATCAAGACTGAAAGTTGTTCTCAAGAAAATCATATGCTCTTATCAAAGAGCCAATATTTAGGGTATAAGCATAGTTGATAACATTTTGATTACTTAAAAATTGTTCAAGAGCTACCACAAAAGAAAAAAAAAAAGGAGTTGTATCTTGAAGATTGATTTTAACAAAGCTTTTGACTCCTTAGACTGGAATTTCATATTTAGCTTAATAGATGTGCTAGGTTTTCATAGAAAGTTCATCAATTGCATTTCATTCTCCATACTAGGTAATATAGAATCCACAAAGATGTTTAAAGCTACCAAAGAGCTTAGGCAGTAGGATCCCTTGTACCTCTACTTATTCTACCTGAGCATAGAAATCCTCCCCAAAATCATTGGTTTGAACATCTCCAAGGAACCATGTTTTAAATTTCATTATAAATGTAATAAGATTGGAATTTTTAATATCTCTTTTGTAGATGGTTTGATATTACTTTGTGGGGTAACAACTAAATCAATTAAGATCATCATCAACTCCTTGGAGTAGTTCACAAACATATCAAGGTTCAACTATAACCCAAGCAAGGATAGCTTTTACCTCTCAATAGGCTCTAGTACAATTAAAGATTTGTTAACATTAACGAAGGGCTTTAAACAAGAAAAGCTTCCTATTAAATACTTAGGGTTACTATGACAACTAGGAGGCTCTCATTCTTTAATTGTACACCCTCATTGACTCAATTGAAAAAAGGTTGGACAATTGGTGTAATAAGGCTCTCACATACAGTGAAAGACTAACTAATTATCTCCATATTGAATGATTCACACATCTATTGGACCTCACACGTACGAATCCTAAGGAGATAATAAAGACCATTGAAAAGATGCTAAAGAAGTCCCTCTAGTTTGGACCTAAGGACAAAGATAAAGTGCCCAGAGTAAAATGGTAAGAAAATTTATTTTCCAAAGGATAATGGGGGACTTAGAATCAATTCATTCAAAATCTTGTGCAAGGTTCCCGTAATTAAGAGGCTCTGGAAGATTTATACAGATGAGGAATCACTTTAGGTCCAATGGATACCTATGCTCTTCTTGAAAGGAGAGAGTATATGGTTAGTTAAGCCAAAAACAAATATTTTGTGGCCTTAAGGTTAATAGATGAGGCATTCAATTTGCTCAGTTATCAAACATAAAATCGGTATTGGAAAAGTTACTTCATTTTGGTTTGAAAACTAGAACAAATTGGGACCTCTTTACAAGCTTCAAAAATTAGATACAATCAAAGCAAGGATTCCTGTTAATATTAAGGTGGAAGTAATTATAGAAGATAATACATAAAGTTATCCAATTCATACTTTAAGGGGCTTTAGAGTAATCAAAAACAATCATCGTATATACTCTCTTAATGCATCCAAAGAGTGTTGTATCTTATGATTGTATAATAAATCTAAGCGATACTTCAACCTCTGATGCAAGAAGTTGCTAGTAGTTTCACAAAGTATAATTGATTGGCAAAAGCTAGTTTAGAATTTGAATCTTATCCATCACACATCCTTCATCCTTTGGCTCACCATTAAAGGCAAGCTGGGAATCAAAGATGGTCTCAAGGTATCCTAGATGAATGCTACTTGTGTCCTCTGTCAAGATAATAATAAGGACCTAAACCACCTATTCTTCAATTGCAGATTCTCCAGCTTTCTTTAGCATCACATTATCACTCTTTGTAATCTCAATTGTAATTTCTCTTAATAGAAAGACATTGTTTCATGGGCTATGAACCTTAATTGTCTTACAAAAGGTAATCTGAATATGTTTAGGTTAGCTTTAGGTGCAATAGTATATCATTAGGTTGAAAGAAATCAAAGGATCTATAAGGGAGCTCAAACTAACTCAAAGATCATATGTTAAAGGCTCTTATGTAAATTAGGGAAATTGCTATTACGAGGAACCTAACTAACACTATGAACACAAATTGGATCTTTAAATGGAAGTTATAGTATAAAGGAGTCCTGTGATATGCATTTCTTGCTAAGCCTTGACTTGGTTACAATTTTTTTTACAAATCATAATGTGCTGCATGTGATGTAGCTTGAGACTATTTCAACTTCTTCACACAACTTCTATGGCGTTTCTAAGATTCTTCATGTATTGTTTTTTTTTTGCAGCTCCTCTAGAGCATTCTCTAATGGAATTCTCTATTTACTTTCCAAAAAATTTCTACCAATTGAGAACATGAAGGAACATTTCACATCAATTTTAGTGGCATTAGGGTATAAAATTTCAAAATGAGGTCTAACTAAAGCAAACATGTAAATCTATATAAAGATATGCCATATATATTTTTATTTCTGTGTTTTTGTATATGTGTATATATGTAGGAATTATGTGTTGAAGTGTATACAAGACTCTAATATTTGATAAGTTTTCCTGTTTGTAGATATTAAAGCAGATAAAGAGGAAGGACCAAGACATTAGATAAATCAATGTCACATCTAATTAATAAATTCCATATGTATTTGAAAAATTAGATTTATTACCTTGAACAAATGGTAGCCTTGTAATAGGGTGTGCAGCTACACCCTGTGTGGCACACAATGTACTTAATGTTAAATTAACATTTTAAAATGAGCAATGGGAGAATTTTAATGATGATCATATTGCAATGGTATCTTATTACTACTAGTTTGTATATTGCAATAAAATAAATCATTTCAGTATCGTTAGACATATGTGCAAATCCATTTTTTCATACAAGATACTCAATTCTCGACCCTATTTATATGTTTACTTGGTGTAGAACGTAAATGTTAAACTATTTCTATTCCCCATTTTTCATCTATACTTTACTTTCAAAATGTGTTTTATAATCATTCAATAAGTCTAAAATAAAAAATTACGAGAATTATAACTTCATTCTCTCATCAATATTGCTTCATTCCATGTTCCACTTATCAATTTCTTGGCATAATAGGAAATAAAAGTGTGAACTTAATAAAAGTAAAGCTGTGAGTTTGTTTGACTAATAAGTGATTAGGGAAAAAATAAATTACATTTTTACCTATTACTTATAAGTTCATCATTTAACTAAAATGGCATGCAGTATAGGAGTATTTTTAATGTTTCCTAGAATTTGATCTAAAGCACTTTGTAAAACAGATAACTTGCACGATGTTCATTTAAGCAAAAATCTTATTTATTGAATGGTGCCTCCATTTACAATCTCTAGTGGTCTGACCCAAGTATAAGATAAGAAATAAAACAATTTAAACATAAAAGAGAATAAGATATAAGTCTCACCTGAAGTAAAGAAAGAACATTGAGCACATTCCTCGAGTCTCTTTCTGTTAGGTTTGGTATACAAATCTTGGGGTATGCTGAAATAATTACCTGAGTGTAGTGTTTTTTAAAACTACTATATAATCAAAGAGTTGTGTGTAACTCATGATGATTTCAATTTTTTAAAAATGCACAAAATAATATCAGGAGCAACTAATGGATGCATATATTGTTCTTTTACCTGGAGAAGCACAGTCATAGTACCAACACTATGCCATAACAATGGCGCCAGTTCTCCTCGAATTTCCTGATTCTAGAACAGAAGGATATGATAATTATACATATTTCATGTCTAATCCATCAAGAAAACATTGTTTGCGATGACAAAAATTATTTTATTATCAAAATCTTTACAATTAAAAGAAGATATTATATCAGTCAGATGACTCCTCAATACATGACATCGATGCCAATCCTCACACCAAAGAATTTGAATTCAAAAATTATTATTCTTTAGGTAGTAACCGAAAAATGCGTATGATGGTTTAATTAGTATCTCACATGGAAATTTCAATTATATGATGAAGATTATATTTTGTGCATTGGATATTCATAGCTTATTGTAACTCAAGGAAATTGGGCAAGTAAAATCAATGATCACTAAATTCGTAGTCATGTTAAGAGCTCAACTTGAAGCTTTAGAGAGCACAAGCAATGGATAGAAAACTTAATCACAAACCTTAGAATGCAAAAGGTATGCATTAGATACAAAATGAACATATAGTATCCAAAAGAATCATAATATGTATTTTAAAAGTTAAAGCAATATGATATAAGTCAATGATCAACAAATTATCAAAGAATTCTATAGCTTTCTGAAATTAAAGAAGGCTTTTAGAAGAAATGATAGCTAAACTATTCAAAATAACAAAATCAATCAATATGATGTGGAAATTCATTAATAATCACCGCACATGAAAAGAAATGGGGTGAGAATAAAGAAAAATGATTTTACTTTGAAGTCTTAAAATCTTATGTGCCTAATTTGTGTATCATTAACCAGTAATTTCTTTTCTAAACAGAATTGCACAAGAATTTTACCAGAGGCATAGATTGCTTTATGAAACTAGTATTGTTATTGGCAACATTTATTACTGAATTATAAATGTGATACTGACTATATTTATGTCAAAAAATGAAGATTGATTGACTAAATAGGCATTGTTCCTAGTGAGGAAAAACTTAGTACTAGTTGAACTGATGTTTTCTATTGGCGAATCAATCTTGTAAAGGTCTCTTCGAATTTGTTCTTCGTACTTCTTGCCCTTTTCCATAAATCTGGTTTTCAGCTGCTCTTTTAATTTTTCTTATCAACTCAGCATCTTTCAAGAAACACTTGGTTAGTTAAAAATGTACAGCTCAACTCCAAGAATTTGCAACAATGGCCCTAGTGTTTCTCTTTACTTTCAGCTTGACTAAGTTTCTACATAACGTAATGTTCACGCAATTAGTGGCTTCATACAAGCGCAACTTCACAGTAATTAATCGACACCAAAAATAGGCAATATGTATGTCTTGTAGTCATATTTCTAAACTATGGATTACAAAGAACAAAGAACAAAGAACCTTATCAACAAGATATAAACATTAAGAACATCTGAATTGTTGAAAAGATGAGTATAAACATCATGTCTCATTTAATCAACTATCTCTAAACAGTCAAATCAAAGTGACAAAAAACTAACCTGTTATTTTGTTGTTCTGCTGTCATAGCAAATGATAAGATCGAATGTTTTTACACATTAACAAAATAACCTAGAAAAGTGAGAAGGTCTCTTAACATTATGAGGTGGCATAATGATAACAATTTTTTAGGCATCCATAGGTCTTAGAACAATGTGCAAAAAGAATTTTTGGAGTTCCATCTTTTTCAACAATTCAGACTCCTTTCCATAGGATCTTAAACAGTAACTAATGTTGTCACGCATCAAGTACATCATAAACTTGCTATAACAGCACTACGATAATCACTAACCACCTAATGATTTTCCCAAATCTTGTCTCAGAACAACTGGCATTCAATTTTACTTCGTATAATTAATCACTTGACAAACTTAAAAGAACAATTTTAGGAAACCTATTATTCACTGCAATTGGTGGAAATGCATTAGGGATACCATGCTCGAAGTTCAAACTAATGTCAATTTTAATGGCTACATTGTTCTGGTTTTAAACTGTTGGCTAAGGAGCACGATAACTAAATATTATTTGGGAGAAACATATCGGACATAGCATCTTTCCGTTTCCAACGACATTAACAATTATAATGTACGTAAATGATTTATTTATCATAAAGAAATAATCGCAACGATGATTCAATTTCATAAGGTTGGTAAGAAAGGATGAGTCTCTTTTTTGACAGGGGTTCTAAGGATTAACCTCATTTTATCAGCACGCATTCAGTATGAAATGAGCATATGGATGCAACTAATTTCAAGGAAAAGAAAAAGAGGTCAGATAAATTTTGCAACTTTGTAAAGAAGCTTAAAAATGAAAAAATAAGAGTTAAAGATAAATCTTTCGAAGTACAGAAATTCCAGCTGTGGTCATACTTTCTGATGAACCAAAATGAAGCCACCATGCAGAAGGTTAGATATAAGGGCCAATGATAGTTAAAAAACAAAAAAACTCCGAAAATATAGGATGTTTCCAAGTGATTTAACGGTAATCAAGGAAAGGACTCTGAAATGAAAGGGGATTTAAACATAAAACAAGAAATTAAGATTGAACTTTGTCGATTTACTACACATCCATGTATATACCTTTGCGAGGAGGGCAAGAGCGAGTTCTTGAGTTTCAGCAGAGTCAAGCGCTTTGATCAACCGAAGCAAGTATTTTATTAGCTGATTACTATAAGGGGAAAAGTCCAACCCACCAATGCTCGGAGTTTGCCAACTGGTCGACATTCTCGTCAACTTTTAAGAAATGACAACCACATCACACGCACAACGAGAAGATGACAGAGGAAAACGCAAATAGAGAAGAGAAAGATAGAGAGGTACCTTTCCTTAGTACTTGTTTTCAGGATCCGGCCGGGCCAGAGTAGAGAACCTGAGTGAGAATGCTAAAGAAGAGGAACGTACGTGTTTCTGCTGTTCTCTGGTTTCTTTCGTATATAAGGATACCATTTTATACTGAGAAATAGTAAAGAGATTAATATTAATGGATTTTGTATCTTTTCCATTTCACGTTTGTATTAAATGCTAAAGAAGAGAAATAAATACGTTTTCTGGGTCCTCCTCACCAACAATATGTATAAAAGAAGCGGCAACTGTTTTTAGTCGCTATAGCTTATTACAGTAGAAAAGTTAAAACTGTACTAGGATGTGTGTATATATTATCTTCTTGAATCATTTGGGCTCCATCTATCATTCATGCTTTCTTACCAAACTTTGTTTTCTGTTAAGGCTAGCCATGATGTACTGATTATTTGTAACTGAAACATATAAATTTGGACGAGTATTTAATTACCATTTCTTCATTCCTGTCATCCTCGTAATCAATTACGCGCTTTTAACTTTTATATGTTATGTAAATATGTATCCCCAACTTCAGACTGAAAACAGCAATAATGATGAAACGACGGTACTTCGACACGTGGCATTCATGCACGAATTCGACGTTTAAAATAATTAGTACAAACTTTAACATAAGTGGTCCGGGGCTAATCGCGGTCGAAAAGTGCCTCAAACTTGTAATACAATAATAATATTAGCAAATATCAGATAATTTCTAAAAATTATAACTCAAAATTTATAAAATAATATAAAATTGAGATTAAAATTTTTCATGTTTAATAGTTGACAATAACAATAATTCATGTATCAAAATGATCATTAATTTCGATACAGTTATAAAAACAAAATACTTGACAATTAAATACATTAAAATATCACTTAATGAGAACATCGTAAGTTCATAATAATAAGAGTTTCTGACTATAGTCATAATAAAGAAAAAAGAAAAAACTAAAATGAAAACAATTAAAACTGTAAATTTAGAGAAACTAAAATGAAAACACTTAAATCTGTAAATTTCATATTTATATTATATATTTAGAATTTATCATATGCATCGAATACAAGTAAAACCAAAAATAAGGAGAGAAAACAAAAAACCTAAAAGACAGCATATTCATATAAATCTTATTAGCCTCAACTTTCATTTGATATACACTACAAAAGAGTAATACAAAACTATTAACAATCTGCGACGTTTTCATATAACGTCGCGGATTGTGAAAATTTTTCGTAACGTTTAAAAAACATCATGAAAAGTTTGAATTTTTCACGACGTTATATGAAAACGGCGCAAATTGATAATAGTTTTTGCGACGTTTTGTCGATAAAACGTCATGGAATACCAACCGCGACGTTTTATTGGATAAAAAGTCACTGTTGGTAACCTAAAACGTGCATTCTGTCTGGGACTAAAACGACGTCGTTTGGTTTTGTGAAAATGTCACAGCCAAGTCCCCTTTTCTCCCCCACCTGCGCGTTGTTTTCTTCTCCAGATCTACTCTGTCGCTCATCCTCCTCCAGATTGCTCCATCGTGTGTCGTCTGCGTGTTGTTCGTCGAGCTACTGCGTCTCTAAGCATTGTGCTCATCTTCTCCGGTGTATTTCTTGAAGGTATTTTCGTCTTCTTTCTATCATTTTAATGTATTTTAAGGGATTGGTAGTGGGTTTGGTGGTTCCAAATTGTTTCGTAGAATTTTGAAGTGAAGAGGATTGATTTCAGAAGGAATGCAATGACTAATTGTTTAAAGTAGTTAGTTTCATATTAGTCTGAATGTGAGGAATGAGAGCTTTTTAATAGATGATGTTAAGGAGTTGGCTTTTTTTAGTTTCTTTAGATGTTTCTCGTGATTTGCAGGTTGCAAGTTAGTGAATTGCCATGAGTCTTTTTAGGATTGAGTTTTTGCTACAATGGTGCAACCGTGGAATGCTTGAATTTTGGATGGTTGTAAGAGGATTATTGATCATAGTAAAATGCCTGTTTCTCTCTAATCTTGATATGTCTAAATGCCCAGTCACTCAATTTGGCATGGCCATCATATTTAATGGTAGAACTAAATCCTCAAGTTCTTTTTTGGTATTACCTTATTAAATTCAGTGAATCCAAAAATGAAATTATTTGTAGCGAGAGTACTGTTATTCTTTGATATTTTAGAACATATCTAAAATGTTTGCTCATTGTTTTGAATCTAATCATTAAGTTATATGCTATCATTAGAATGTAGTTATAGTTTCAATTGCTACTTATCATTATAATATTTCAATTAAGACCATGATATAAAAACAATTGTTCCTGAATAATTGTTTCATCTTCGAATTTTGTTTTTAGGAAGACAACATTCTTCACCTAGGTCTCCTCATAAATAATAAACCAAACTAACATAAAAGAAGAAAGGAAAGAAATACTAACACGAAGATTGTTGCATTAAACTTATCAAACACAATTTCTTATTTTGTAACATAATATATAGGTGATACATATTTTAAACTGCATTCCTATCACCCTCTACACTTAAATATCAAGAACTCTTTCCCTTGGAAATAAAAATATAACATACTAACTAAACAATCCAAAATATGAAATGAGGTTGAAATTTTGATTAAAATTAGTCTCTTATCCTTTCCAAAAAGGCAAAATCTAGATAACCTTCGTTATAGAAGACATGAATTGCAAAACCTTTACATTGTTAAATAAACATTAAATTATTATTATCTTATCATAATAAATAGATGAGGAACAATTGAAGTGTATCTATGTAGAGTAAAGTAACCAAAAAAAGGGTTTATGTATGGTAAATTGTCCTTTTCATTCTTTTAAATTAGTCGATCAAAGCAAAAATGTAGAACCTAGATAATTAGGGGCAGACATATAGCATATGTAGGAAGTCAAGATGTTTTCCAGCACCAATTCCATAAAGTAATTGCTTTACCATGCATTCTTTTGACAAAATTCTCGAAGTCTATGAAGCTTTGTCTCTCCATCATAAGTGAACTAAGCCTAAAGTAGGTAAAAGAAAAGAAAAGCCTTCCATTTAGATCATTCAATAGCAATTGGTAGTATATGTCCCATGCAATATTTATTACTTGAACAATTAATAAAATATTGGAAGAGACATTACTCTTTGAACTTAACATAGTAAATTTGTAAAGTACATACAGTATAGTTTCTTGTAAGAAAAGTAATCAAACTTTGAGAAAGATCTTTACTTTCATAACTTTCCTGCCTTGATGGAAATAGTTAGTTTTCTTACTTTCCATATTAATGCCTTTGGATCTATTAACTCCTCTATCTCTACTCACTGCATATAAAAAAATCACTACCAAAAATTAATACGATCCGCGATGTTTATGCAATTAGGTCAATAAACTTTTAGAGCTTTGGACTCAACTAGTACTTAAATATATTTAATTTAATTTAATTTAAATACCAATTTGGTGGTCTTTTATGCAATTAGATCAATGAACTTTTAGAGCTTTAGACTCAACTAGTACTTAAATATATTATTGTATTGTTACTTTGATAAATGTATTCAGACTCAACTAGTATTTAAATATATTATTGTAGTATTATTTTGATAAATGCCTCCTTCTTACCATTTTAAAACTTCTTTGTAAAATATTATTATCTTCTTCTTGTCTTTATTAATTTTCTTTTAAAAAGTTGATATCCTTATTAACAATAACCTCATAGGCAACGAGATTATGAGATTCAGTAAAGATTATGAGATTAATATGCTACGAAATTCAAGTAAAAGATTATGAGATTAAATTTAACATGAAAGGAGTACCAAAGAATGTTCAAAGAAGTTGAATTTGCATTGTTTGCATTTTGTTTTTTAGTTATGCATTCAGTTCTGATTTGTTGATGTTCCAACATGATTTTAGCTTATTTTAAGTTCCAAAGACATGATAAATGAGGTTATTAAAGGGATTTATGTAGAATAAAATGTTTGAAGTTTAATGAGATGAAACTAGTAACTTATATGTTATTTTAGTGTACAAATTCTAGATGTGATTTATTAGGTTGTATGATCACAATTTTCTAATTTAAGGGGCTAAAACAACATATAAAAATTATATTTGAAATCCCTCTTTTTAACCATCTTTTTTCTTGTAGCAATACATGGTTTCCTAATGTTACTGTTCTAATTCATGAAATAATTTAAATCAATTTTTGTCGAATTCTAAAAATAATTATATGTTTTTGTAGTTTATACAATAGTAGTATCATTTTAACAAGTTCAATTGCTGCTTCTCATACAGGATACTGAACAAGATCACACCTAAGAAATTTGATCTTCTTAAGGGTCAATTCATAGATTCTAGCATAATATTTGCTGATATCTTAGAGGTGAATACTCTTCTCTCTTTCTTTGTAGTCTTTGCTATTAGGAATTTTTAGCTTACTGTTATCAATGAATTATCTTTCTATAAAACTTTCAAGAGATCTTTAAATGAATAATCCTTCATCAAATCCTGAATTAGTGTCATATTATCTCTAATTAGTCTTCCTATAATGAAAGCACCTTGAGTTTGATTAATAAGGGTCTTTAATGCATACTTTAGTACACTTAAAAGAAGTTTGGAGATCACCTGATAGATTGGGTTACAAAATGAAATAGGTATGTAATATAGCATTGAGGACGGATTCTACTTCCTATTCCTAATTTTTGTAAACCACCTCATGAAAGTCCTCTCTTTTATTCAGTCCCAAAATTAGTGGCTTCCTCTTTGGGTTAAACTCTATCTTTAAAAGGATTATTTAATCCTTTTATATTTTATATTAGAACTGACATGCTATCAAATAAGACGTTGAGACCCCATTAGTCAAGAATTCCTCTTCTTCCTTACTGATCTTCTATTTTCACTGGTTGAAGGTTTTAGTTCCTCTTCTTTTTAGTTTATAGTTTTGTAAGTATCTTCATCACTATAGAAAAAAGAAGTACCAACCTCTTTATCTCCTATTAATACCTGTGTGTTATACTTAATGATGTTGTTTTTAGTATCAGTTGATTTTCACTTTGGGATTATCCACTCCATTCTCTTATATTTATACTGCATTTACTTCATTCTCTTAGTGTATATTCAAATCATTGGTCAATGTGCTAGTATAAGGGGTTATCTAGTCTTATTACCTCTGTATAATTACTTATGTTATTCAAATGTGTTTTAAATGAGTCATATCTTGTGAGGTCATATCAATTTATAGTATTTAAGTTGAATGAGGGAGGTGAAATAGTTTTTACTTTGTCTTGTTAGTATTGTGATTTTTTCATCAAGCACTGTGTGTTTAAGTTTTCCAATTATTTAAAGAATTGAACTTCTATATCTTATGTTGTTAATTATGAGGATAAATAATGAGTTCAAAGTATATAGGAAGCATTTAAGTAAATCCTTATAAGACTATAACATATCGACTACCGACATCTTTAAATAATAAGCATAAATTGGTATTTTAGGATCAAAATGAGCTTGTATCCTACCTCAACTTATGTCTTTGACATTGTTAAAGTGTTGGATTTCCCATTTCTTATCATCTAATATGGAAGTTTCTCTTATGATCTTTCTGCTTCCTTTGATATCATATCCATGCTGAGTATGATAGCTTCTTTAATTAATATCACCATTATCGAGTGATCTTTTCGATGGACACAGGTATAGGTCTATTCTACTATCGCGGAAGGTGTAAGTTGAAGTGCATAAGCTTGAATATTGTCCAAGTGATCATCAATTCTATCCAAAAAGGTATAAAATCTATATTCTTGTATCGTAGGGTTATATATATGGATGTCAAATTCACACGTCATAGGATTTGGATGCCAAAAATCACTCTCTCTCCAAAGGTCTTGAAGAGTATTGCCATAAGCCTCAATTATTTCACCACCTTGTTTGAGTCTTGTCACTTTCCTCTGTAGACCAAATTCTTGCAAAGTATCAATGTCTTTAATATATTTTGTAGCAAAAGTATCTCACACTGTCTCTTTTACTGGAAATCCGTTGTTATTTTCAATTAGCTTTGGATCTAAATAATTAATTAGGTAGCCCTTTAGTTCCACACTTTATTTCTTTATTTTCTGAAACTAAAATCTGTCTTTGATGGATTCCAAAATCTCCATTTATATATCCCAACTTGCCTTTTTTAAAGATAAAACTCTCTATAATTTTGGTCTATATTCCTTACTTTGTGTCATCTAATTTGATGTTGATTGGTGTAATAAATGGTTTATGAATTACTGAATTAGTATCCTCATTTGTGCTAGTTTGGATGTTAATTCATCAATAATCGAAGGATCTATTTCATAACTTCTTGTTGAGGGGATAGTTGGAGGAGCCATTGGAAAACGAGAAGCAGGTATGTTAACTTATAAGTATCATACCTGCTGGATTGTTAATTGGTTTGTTTGCATGCATAATATAGCTGAATTTGCTCTATGAAATGCCATATTTTGCTTTATGCAATTCCACTTAAGTATTAGATAAATAATATAGTAAATAAATTGGCAAGAGTTGACGTATGAATTACAGAGCTATTGTGTATTAAGTGATTGTATGTTTCTAGGCTTATTGACACATTAGATGAAAAGTGTCAAACTACCTCCTTAAGCATACGAATAAGAGTCTTTGTTGATTTGCCACTAACATAACATAATGTTTTCATTCTAATAATTAGTTTATAGTTATTTTTTGCTCTATGGATAAGTGTTGGATGTACAGTGTTAGGGTTTCCCATAAATACATTGATGGAGTGAGAATGTTTATAAATTTTATGCCTGAAAAAAGGGTAAAGATTGTGAAATTTCATGCCCTTGTGCACGTTCCATAAATTGTTATATGAGGTCTCAGATTAATGTTTTTGACCATTTAATGCAATTTGGCATAGAACAATCATTCACTCGCTGGGTTTTACATGGTGAACTGCCAGAATATAGATTTATCTTTAGGGAAGAAAGGGTTGAGGTTGCAAATGTAGGCATTGATGGGACGGGCAATGATATTAATGAAGGTCATGGTGATGACGAGGATGATGGCATGCAAGATTTGCTTCATGATGTGACTTCTTTCTTAAATGTTTATCCAATTGATCAGGATGGAAGGAGTCCTCCTATAGGCATCGCAGATTCTATTATGGGTGGTTTTTATGAATTGTTGAGTAAAGCAACTAAAGAGTTATACCCCGGATGTACAAACTTTTTGAAGTTGTTGTTTTTAATAAAGTTGCTTCACTTGAAAGTATACAACAAGTGGAGCAATAAGTCATTTGACATGTTACTTGCTCTGCTGAGGGATGTATTATCTAGTTTTAAATATTTTCCGAAGTCCTATTTGAAGCAAATCAATTTCTACAGAGCTTAAGTTTAGGTTATGTGTCAATACATATATGTAAGTTCGATTGTTCCCTATTTTGGAAAGAGTATAGGGACTTGGAAAGTTGTCCCCTCTGTGGAACATCAAGATGGAGAATTAATGATGGAAGGGGTAAGAAGATACCTCATAAAGTTTTGCGGTACTTTCCCTTAACATCCAGATTACAACAATTATTCATATCAAGTAAGACCACTAAACAAATGGCGTGGCATAATGATAGGTCTAAAGGTGAAAGAAATTCCATAGTTTATCCTTCTGATGGAGAAGCTTGGAAGAGCTTCGACGAGCTTTATCCTAAGTTTTCCAAAGAACCACGTAATGTTAGACTAGGCTTAGCAACAGAGGGATTCAGTCCACATGCAATTTGTCACTGTCATATAGCATGTGACCTGTTGTTCTCTTAGCATACAATTTACCCCCTTGGATGTGTATGAATGAGTCATTTTTTATGCTATCACTGGTTATTCCTAGTTCGAAAGCCGTGGGTAGAGACATTGACATCTATATGAGGCCACTAGTAGATGAGTTACATGAGTTATAGGAAAATGGTTTTCATGTTTTTGATTCTTCAAAAGGAGAAAATTTTCAAATGCGTGCAGCGATAATGTGGACTATCAATGACTTTCCAGTCTATGGTACTATTCTGGGTGGAGCACTAAAGGCTATGAGGCATACCCTGTTTGTAACAAGCACACTCCTTCTTGTAAGTCAATAAGTAAGATTGGTTACTTAGGCGATTGGTGTTTTCTTCCTTACGATCCATGGATAAAAAGTAAGAAGTTGATGGAAAGAGTGATCATCAGCCGATACCTAATTTACTTGATGGAGGTGATGTGGTTGAGCAATTACATCATATGCATAATATATGTTATAGAAAACTCCCTAGCAATAATAGGAGGACGAGATTGGAAGGAGAGTTGAATTGGAATAAATACCATATTGGCATAAGTTAATATTGAGGCATAACCTTGATGTCATGCATATAGAAAAGAATATTTTTGGCAATATCCTTGGTAGTTTGATGAATGATGAAGGTAAAAACAAAGATAAAATCAAGGCTCGACCTGATTTGGAAGATATAAACATTCGAAAGGAATTACACTTGAAAAGAGCAACTAATGGAATTATTTTAGCAAAACCTCCAGCATGCTATACAATGTCTATCAATGAGAAGAAGAAGTTTTGCCAATTTGTAAAACAGGTGAAGTTTCCAAATGGTTATGCATCTAATATATCTAGATGTGTTAATGTTGATCAAAGGAAGATTAGTGGACTTAAGTCTCATGATTGTTATATACTATTTCAAAGCATTCATGATTGTTATATACTATTTCAAAGCATTCTTCCATTAGGCACGTGTGCCATCTTGAATAAAGATGTGACAGGTGTTTTAATGGAGATGGGAGACTTCTTTCATCAAATTTGTAAACGAAGTTTGAATAAGGATGACATACAAAAGATGTCTCATGAGATAACTTTATTATCTCTTTAATATTATGCAAACTTGAAATGATATACCCACCAAATGAGGCCTTACTTGGTAGACCAGTTGCGTATAGATGGATGTATCCAATTGAGAGGAATTATTTAAATTTATCCTATCACTCAACAAAGTTAACTAAATAGTGTCCTATCTAATTATGGTTAATCATTTGTTAAGATTCCTAGGTATGCTAAAGAGATTTGCTAGAAATAAAGCACATCCAGAAGGGTCAGTTGCTGAAACGTATGTTGTTAAAGAGTGCATGACATTCTATTTAATATGTCTAAAAGGAATTGAAACCAACTTCAATGTGCCAGAACGAATCAATGATATTGTTAATGGTAGTAACATATCAGTGTTCTTTCAACGATGTAAGCCGATTGGTGCTGCTAAAACAATTGCTCTTGGTATAGAAGAGTTAGAAATTGCTCTTGGTATAGAAGAGTTAGAAATTGCACATTGGTATGTGCTTACGAATTGTTATGAGATTGGGCCCTTTATTGAGTAAGTTTTTCTAACCTATTGTCAAATTAAGATATGTACTAAGTAGAGATATTTCATAAAATCTTGATTGAATTTTTTTTAATCCATAGTGAGCACATGGATGAGTTAAGGCAACAAAGTCCATTACACGTTGACAGGAGATGTAGACAACAATTTTCTTCATGGTTAAAGCATTGGGTGAGAAGAATGTTTTACTTGCAGTATACACTAATAATTATATATTATTAACTATTTTTTATTTTTTGTTATAGATGACGACATTAAGTAGCTCCCGTGAAGGAAGTATCTTTGAGTCTTTGTATGCATTAGCATATGGACCTCATAGTTTGGTGCAGAAGTACACTGTATGCAATACAAATGGCATGCAATTTCATACTGAAGCCCGTGATCTGAGTAGGGTTACATAAAATAGTGGTGTTGTAGTGTTGGGAAATTATGGGGAAGATAATATTACATTTTATGAGGTTCTGACAGATATTATTAGGCTTGAATATGTTAGGGGTAAAAATGTTGTGCCTTTCAAGTGAAAATGGCATGATCTTGCAAATTCGGATATGGGGGTCAACGGCATTGTAAAAAGCATCAATGTAACTAAGTTTAGGTACAAGGATGACCCATTTATTTTAGCAAATCAAGCGAAGCAAGTCTTTTATGTGGAAGATTTTTTATTCGGTCCAAATTGGCAGATTATGCAAGAATGTGAAGTTCGACGTGCGTATGATATCCCTTCACTTGGTAATAAGAAGGTTCAAATGACGTTGAGGAGTCCGATGACGTTCTAGTGGAAGTTTAGGAATGTTCCTTAGAGTTTTTAGATCGAAATGATTTTCCATATGATGTAATAAATAATGTTTTATTGAATTCTGAGCAACGTTTGAATGATAATTTGGAGGACTTAGAGACAAGAAGTAGTGAGAATGAATGTGACATTGTATTGGAAGAGTCCACCGACGACGATGATGAATAAATTCTTATTATGTAATTGAACCTTTGTTGTTTTATCTTCATTGTTGTATGCAGAATTTATTATAGATTTATATTCAACACGAAGATAGCTACTGTTGCTTTGTCTCGGCGAGAATCATTGTCAAATAGCAACTTCTTGCTGTTAATGATGAAGTTGAGCTTTTCAGAATACAGGTCTTCACCCATACACTCCTCTATTTGGGAAAGTTTAGATGAGAGGTGTATGAATTCCTTTACACCTTCAGCAAAACGCTCACAGTATAGTGATAGATGTCTGAAGGTTTCAAAAGTCGCTTCTGCAATATTTTGCATCTTCTTATGATTAACCATATTTATGGATTAAAGAATGCAAACCAGCCCCTTACTATATAAATAACCGTTAATGTGATTTTTAATCTCATTACCGTAAAATATGAAATATGAAATGTACTATGGTTTTATATACTCATTTATCTATGTTTTGCATACCAATGTACTATGGTTCACTTCTAAAGATTATTTATTAACTTCTTTTTAGATTAATAAGTATTGCAATAGAAGAATGTTTAATCTAGGGACTTTTTGTTTTTTGGCAAGTTACTTTTTTTATATGATTTAGCACAATAAATTTATGTAACTTATATATGTAACTTGTTCCTGTATAAACTTGAACTGTCCTAATTCTTGGTGTGGCACTAAATATATGTACCTGTTGTAAATATGGACAAAGATGCTAGCTTTAAAGTTAATTACCTTGTAATTATTTCATTCAATTAGTTGATCTGTTGCTTAATATTAATGTCTCTTAAATTTGTTGCTGCATTCATTTAGTTTCATATCTGTTTTTATTGTGTCTAACAAGAAGGACCAATATATAGTCATGGTGTTAACTTATAATATACAAAAAGTTATGGTCTGGCTAAGATCCTAGGGGTTCTTATTTGTTGTAGACTCGCCAAATGGTCCACTTCCTAACTTTGTCTGGGTGTAACCCTTTCATGCACTGGTGCTTCCTCTTTATCCTTTATTTTTTTCCCACTCTCTCCCCTTATATGGTCTAACGCCATAATAGGAGATTGTTCAAAACATTTTGTACTTTGAACACTTATTTTTCCATTGAGCTGAAAGGACAACGAGTTGTAGATAAAAGTATGTTTACTGATTTGTTGTATCATGTCCTAGAAAATGTACATAGTATTTATTTTAACTTCTTATATTTAGTAGTTAATGATAGTTATATTAATAAATGATTAACTATTTATAACTAATTACATTATTTAATTACAAAATACTATTGAATAACACAATAAATATTTTTTTAGTTTTAAAATTGAATTCAATTTTGTATAATTTTGGCTTAGATAACTCATATTCACTATACATTTTTCAAAAGTTTATTTAAAATGCTAATTCTAATTTATTTTTCAAATCTAGAAGAAAGACAATAAACTCATATTTAATGTTAAAATATTCTCAAATTTAATTCCAGAATTAAAGTTATATTAGATTAATCTAGAATTGAGGTGTTCTATTATATCATATCATAGTTCCATATCCACCTGAAAAGATCTCAACTTTTTATAACTAAAGAAATAAAGATGTTGAATCAAGAACTGTTAATACTTGCCAGGAAGTGCAATGAAAGCATCTACATGCCTTGCCATTTCTGCTTTGCTTTTATGCATGTCTTCAGCAATTCTTACTTCTCCTATGGTTACTCCTATTATCTGTCAAAGAGTAGAACATAAAGGGTAGCTTCTTGTTCCTTTTTTTTTGAAAATAGATAGTAAAACATAAGGGATGAAATATTGTATACCTCATGAGGCATAAGAGCCTTAGGAATCACCCTATACAAACATAACAAGATGATCAGAAATTGAAGAAAATTTAAACCAATGTGAGAAGATGACAGGTTCTTAATAAATATGTGTTTGAGAGTTAACACAATAAATATGTGTTTGAGAGTCCAAATTGGAAATCAAGTTCCATCTTACTTTAATTTTAGGTCCAAGTTTTTTATGTTGATATACTTTCAACTTGGCAACCTTGATGATGGCTTATACATCATGTCTAACATGTCTCTCTTTGATCCTAATTCAAATGTTTCTATTGTAGTCAGTGATAATTCTAATGGGAGAAAATGGTTGAGGCAACAGTTTGATAAGAACTAAAATTTATTCTATGTGGAACTTCCAAGAGGTACTATTCTATTACATTCAGTTGAGGAAAGTGAGAGTTTTCCAATCCAATTTTGACGAGAGGTAAGCTATGTTTATGATACATTGCAGAACTGTTTTTATTCCAAACTCACAAACTCTCTATCAGAAATGGTTAATCTCTAGAGTTTCCCTAATTATCTGCAAAGGTTTAACTAATTAGTTTCCACATTTATTGTTGATTGTTGAGGCTCCCCAATATCTGTTTGCCTTTGTTGATCCCAACTAATAAATAATTCTTGCGGACTAGTGAAGGTCTTGAAATGTTTAATAATTCATATTATGCAAAACTCATTTTTAAATTTGTTACTGCGGTGGTAAATGGTAATGCTTAACAAAAACCTAAGTTTTTGTAGCTGACTGCGACTAAGCCCACTCATTGTTTTTCAGATATTCCATTTGAAAATAAATTTTTATCCAGGGAAAGATTCGAATCGTGATGTTTACATAAACCCTAGAACTATTTACATAAAAAAAAAACTTGAACTAGGAACCAATGAACCATGTTACGGTCTTTACTACTTTTTTGTTGTATTTTTTGCTTTTGCATTTTGTTCTTAACCAAATATTTTGAATGCTTTCATAAAAGTTTTGAGTTTAAGGTTTGAGATTAAAGTTATGGTTTGCTTCTTAAAAATTGAACATTTTATATAATCGATTATAATGGAAAAGATAAGTACAGAAGACAATTTTGACCCTTAGGTAAACTTGAATTTTAAACTATATTTTTTATGCCATTAAATAATATTGAAAGCAGAATTTGTCGATTGTTTATTTTTCCACAATTTTCCTAATGTGGGATGACAACAGGATAGATCATCTTTACTATGTAAGGGTTTTGCAAATATGAACATATCCCTCTTAGTTATTGGGAATGGGTTACACTGTATATGGGCTATTTGTTTCTCATATAATAATTTGTAGTGTTTGAGATGTGAGAACAGAATTAAATTCCCATCAACTTTTTAGGCCTAATCATGTTTTCATATGAACAGATTGTGTGGATTTTGTTAGCTTTGAATTGTAACTGACAGCAACCGGCATTTATTGCATATAACATCTAAGGTTTCACACAGTTACTATGAGATGGTATTATCAGTTGCAACCATACTAACTTACAGTTGATCAGCTATTCTATACCATTCCAGTGAAAGGCTCATGTAATTCATTATACTTGTATCTGAAAAAGAAGTTAATGAGTATAAATTACTATTGCCAAATTGTACTTTGATTGCTTGGACTATCTAGCTTGATGAAGGTAGTGTGAGCAGAATATTATATTCTCAAATATTTTATATTTCTCCTAGCTTTCTTTTATTTTGAAACCTTTTTCCTCTTTATTCAATAATGTTTTTCACTCTATGTTTTATATTTCAATAATATTCAACTAGAAACATCACAATCAAATGGGATATTATGAGCTGGACTCTTGATGGCTATGTTGTAAGTACTGGTTCACCTTAAACTATAAAAGGCATAAATGAACTACTTAAAGATTTGCATAACCATATATTTTGTGGGTCTATAATGGTTCTAGCCTTCCTGGTTTATTTGCATCCATCTTCCTTTTGTTTTATGGCTTAAGTTAAACTTAGTAAAATGTCAGTGGCATGTGTAGGTTGTTGTTACAGTTTTCAACTTCCAGAAGTATCGACACAAACAAGCACCTGGGTGATAAATGACATTGTTTTTATTCCTTGTGTTGTAGGTGTATGAGTATAATACGCTGTGATAATTGTGTTTTCATATGAGTTGCTTTTATTCCTTGTGTTGCGGGGTGTTTTTCTTAACAAAGTGTACTATTCATTGAGGAGTCTGGTTTTGTATAAGCTGATGTATCCTCTGATTTGCATGATGATTCTACTGCTAACTTGATCTTCTGTTATACTTTTATCTTGAATATATATAAACTTGTGGTCAAGTAAGATTAGGCATAACATGCTAATTGTTGTTGGTCCTTAAAACCTTATTTCATAACCCGACCTTATTATTAGGTACTTATATTATGGACAACTTGTAATTTTTCAATCATTGCCCTTTTACATTGAGTTACTGGGTGTTTTTTTATTTGTAGCCTATGTTGTTTCCTTTAAATATGGTTGATGAATATTACTTTATCAATTAATAGTATCATTGAAATCTAATGTCCAATTGAATGCAGGTGATTGACATAGGACCTGGTCTACCCAAGAAGAAGAATAAATCTGCACCAAGCAACTTAGTGCTTGCACAACTGTATTCGCGATACCATTAGCTTCTTGGAAGTGTAGCTGATGAGCCATTTGCTCGAACATAGCCAAAAGATCACAAACTTACACCTTATAAGCCTACTCCAACACCAAGAGATGTCACATCTTCACCTATTACTCATCCTAGAGATAAATATCTACAACTTTTGAGAATGCGACATGAGATGCCTCCATCAACTTCTCAAGAGATGCCTCCAGCTTCTAATCAGCCACCAGTAAATGACACGAGCCCCTTTCCCAGTATTAGTGCTACCTCTGCAAGCACTGCAGGTATGATCTTTCACATCACATTGGTTAAATGTATAAGTTTAATAATTTTTTTTTATATCTAACCAATTAAGAGTATGTTATATGTTTATTGTCAAATATTCCTTACTATATTTTAGGATCTACGACTGATCCGAAAAAGACAAGGGGTGTCAGAAAAGGACACAAATTGGCAAAGATTAATAAGGCGATAGGTAAGAGATTGGAGATGGAGATATCCCCCATTGAAAGACGACCAACCAACTCCATACAGTCTGCCAAATTATCGAGTGAGATTGGTGTGGTATCCTGAACTTCCTTACTTGTAAGAACAAAATCGAAAAAAATAACTAATAAGGAGTTGGACATTGCATTTGATAAGTTAGACGTATGTATTATAAAACTATCTAATATGTATATGTTTTCTATATGCCTAAAGCTTTGGCCAATAGTTTATAATTTTTTGCAGTAAAGATTGGACGTCAAGGGAATGAGGACAGAAGACGAAGTGCATATTGCTGTCAAGAAATATCTTTCTTTAAGATCTAAAGATCAAAGATTTCATTTAAAAAAACATTTTACCAAGCACAGAAAGGATGTTAAGATGCAAAATGTCACAGTGGCAGAGTGGATGGATTTATGCGAATATTGGGAGCAATCAGCTACAAAGGTTAGTTAATTTGATCAAAAAACTAAATTTCACAACTTTTTTTACAATTAATTATATTTTTGTATTTATAAATTGTGATTTATAGATTTTGTAATAGATTTTGTTATGTATATAGTTAGGAAAAAAATCAAAAAGCCAAATTGGCTAGGATTCAGGTCAAATGTCAACAAAACTTTAGCTTCAAGGCCTTGATAGCGATACAACATAAGATTGTAAGTTATTATCTTTTTAATTATATTTTACTTTGATTGACATTTCAAAATTTATAATAAATATTACTAATAATATATTTCAGTACCGCAGAGTGACAAAGATGGAGAAGAGTGTAACTAGATGAAGCTATGGTATCACACTCATTATGATGAAATTAAAGGTCAATAGATAACTACCGAACAAAGAGAAAAATGGGTGAGTACATAGTTCATTTACAAATATTTCTTAAATAAGACTGTGTATCTAATTAATTCTTAATTGTTTAGGAATTAATGTGCAAGGAATACAAAGATTCAATAGAACAAGGTCATCCGATGACAGTGGATGAAGTGTACGACAAAGTTTTGGGCACTAGATCTGATTATATTGTTGGCATGGTAGTTGGGCCTCTACCACAAGGGAAGACTTCAGTCGGAAAGGGACTTCGAGACCAACTAGAGGAGTCCAAGAAGGTTGATCAAGAGTTACAGTCTCAAGTCGATGAATTGACTAAAAAAATTGAACAAATGTAGGATCAATTTACTACCGAAGTCGAGCAACAAAAAATTGAATTTGAACAACAAAAAAAACTCTTGGAACTTTTATGTACTGCACATAATATTCGTTTAGATTAGATATATGTACTCATATTGATATCTTATACACTTATGACATACTTTTTATATTAATTATTGTATTATGGCATGTTTGGAAATTGCAATTAAATAATACATTTTCTGCACTTATGAAATTATTGTGATACATACATAATTATTAAAATTAATGATATACTAAAAAATTAAGAATTATTAAATAAATAAAATTCATAACTAATATTGAATAGTTATTGAATAAATAAGATTTTAAAAATAATATTAAAATTGGCAAATTATTAAATTAAAATTATTTTCGGATAAAAAATTAAAACAAGAAGAAAATGACATTCTGCGACGTTCTGCTAACATGTTCTAAAAACATCACGGATTTGGTAACAATCTGCGACATTTTTCTAAAACATCACGGAAGCCCACATTTCGCGACGTTTCAAAATCGTCACAGAATGTCACTTTCCACAATGTTTTCTACAACGTCGCGGAATATAAAAGATTCCATGACGTTTCCTAAAACGTCGTGGAATGTGTCTTTTTGTGACGTTTCCTTCATCGATACGGATTGTTCCTTTCTGCGACGTTATAAGCGAACGTCACGCAACTTGTTTTTATGCGATGTTTTTTAAAACGTCGCGAAATATTAATGAAACGTTGCAGAAATACCAATGTTTTAATGACGTTTTTATGAACATCACCAAATGTTGATATATTCCGTGACGTTTTGCATAAAATGTTGTAGAATCCTTTAGCCTACACCACAATCCACGATGTTTTTGTGACGTTTTTTAAAACGTCGTAAATTTGATTCTGTGACATTTTATAAACGTCCTAGATTGCCTTGTATTCTAGTAGTGTAAAGTCTTCATCAACGAAGAGAGACTCATCATTGTCATCATTACTTGAGTAAATAAAGATCCAAAGACTAGATAAAGATGGTAGTCTAATGATTTTTAAGATTTCTCTTTCCTACCCTTAGAAACTAATGACGAATAAATAGATTAAAATATAGAGACCTATAAGAAGAAAATTTAAAGTAAAATCATAGGAGGAACTAAAGCAAGACTATATGGAAATGGATGTTGATTGACTTAGAGCATGATAGTAATATTGTAATACATCATAAGTGCACGGCGTAGCTGTAGCTAGTACTGGCAAGTACAGGACGATCATACGAAGACTATGAATACTATTTCCCCTATTATCTAACCTAATGATTGATTTTAGATTTTTAATAGAAGCTAAAACTAAAAATAAAACAAATAAAATAAAATAGGAAAATAATGAACACAAAGATTGTGGAATTCACTTAGAAAACTATCGTTTTCAAAAATTAGTATCTAGACTCAAACCGTCCTAAAACCTTAACAGATTGATCTTTTATCATGCAATTTTTTGTTGATTAATTTGACCGTGGAGACTTCTATGGTATGCTAGTAGATGACTTTGTTTCTACTAACAACTAATTCCAAAGTCCCTGACTAAATTATTTAGGTTAAATCATACAAGATTGTGTTACTGATTTATGAGTCCTTCTATTAGGTTTGACCCTAATCTGGAGGACTTACGTCATCCTATCGCTAGAGTTGCAATCAACTCCTTCTAATTACGATATGTCTATTTACAATAGGATTTCTCAATCTCTATCTATGAAATTAGATTATAAATAAAACATGTAATCATATCACAATAATCAATCAAACCAATTGTATTACTAAAGGAATTAAATCATATCAGAGTATAGACATAAGGTTCATCTAGCCTAAATACCAATTAGACATTTAGTTACATATGATCAAAATACGAAATCAAACATAAATTGAAAGAAAAAAATGAAATGAAAATAATGGGATCTAATTCTAAATCTTCCTAATTGTCTTCTGTCGAATGTTCTTACGATATAGAGGCTTGATCTTGTATTCCTATAGATCTTTTGATGATTTCTTTATGTTTCCCATTTCTCTAGACCAAAATCATCCATTCTAGACGTTCTCCACATCTAGAAATCGCGTCCCCAAAGCCTCCCCTTCAATTAGCTCTGAAACGTTAAATTTATAAGAAAACTTAGAAGTTTGGGCATGCATATGAGCATGCACAATCGAGGTATGCCGAATATTGCGAAAGTACATAGGCGTGCAAAAGGGCAAGGTTGTGCATTCCTTCTATATTGCTGTTTTTTCAATTTTATCCTTATTTTCATATGATTTCTTCTCTTTTAAGTCTATAGAGGCAATTATAACCTATAAACACACTTGAAGCATATTAAATACCAAATATATAGTAAAAGTATCAAATATCAAGCATATCAAGCAAGATATATCATATATGGATGTCAAAATATATGAAAATTTTCATTTATCAAACAACCCCACACTTAGGGTTTTTACTTGTCCTCAAGAAAACCATAATCAAAATTATAAATTTTATAACATCAATCTTTCACCAATTTCAACATGTCCATTTATACTATACATCATTATATCCTACTGAATCAAATTGACATACAATCATAATCAAGTTGTTTTAAAATTAATTTCCTAAGTAATATTAATATTAATCACATTCATAACTTTACACCCTCACCATAATTTCACTTAATGAGCTCAAGTGTTTAGGGTGAAAAACATCAAAACTCTTAATCAATGCATAGTATAATTCTTACTATAGACTTATAGTAAAATCATATCTCCACAACTTATTTACAAACTAGAAAAAAAAAATAAAAAGTTCTTCTTATAGGTTGTAATGGGGCTTTAAAAGGTTGAATTGAAGGAAATTTACTAAACAATGTATTTCGAAACTTGTTTACAAATATATATAGGTCCTTTCATTGGGAAACTAATGGTACTACATACTTATTTTTTCTCTTTTTTCTTTCTTTTCTTTCTTATTTTTCTTTCCTTCTTTCTTTTATGCTTTCTTTTTCAGAATAAACATTTAGTACCATGAGGGATCCTTAACTATTGTAAGATAATTATAAGGATATAATTGATTAGATTAATAAAACTAATAGACTCCATTAATGTCCTTTTTAAAGAAAAATGTAAAAAATATAATGAATAACAAAACTCCATGTATCTTCTGCTAGTTCGAATAGTTTGTACTTGAGGAAGTGGGAACCCTCCGTACTTAAGGTCACTACCAACACCTCATCAATAGTTCCCTTACTTGGTTCATCCACCAGTTCTTCCTCAGTCACCTTTATCCACTCCTCTTTTTCTTCCTGGATAGAGGTTTTTGGCTCATCTTTTTCAATTATTGTTAAGTGTAATTATGCAACACAAACTACTCGTTTTATGATAAAAAACTGCAAGTGTATGAGTCATAACTTGTAGTTAAAAAGCGGATATCAATCTTACAGGGATTGATGCCCTAAGACCACTTAATTCAGATCAGACTTTGTTTAATAAATGAAATTGTTTAATAAAAATAATCTGAAAAATTAAAATGAAATTGTTTAATATTAATAATATGAAAAATTAAATTAAAATTAAAAGACTAATAATGAACACTGAACAACACCAAAATGCAAAAAAGTTGGAATTCAAGAATCTAAATACTAGAGATTACTTTTTCCCTATTTTGTGTCCCTCTTATTTTATTAATCGAATTGTGTCTCACCTAAGATTTCCAAATGTATTAACTACCCTCTCTAAAGGCGTAATTAATTTTTCCTAATCAAATTAAATAGAATTAATTAAATGATCTCTCAACCTACCCAATGACTACACCAATTCAACTAGTTATTAAGCTATCCTATGGGTGATCAATTGAATTCGCCAAGATCTCTCTTCAAACTAATCAATTGACATAATGATTGCAAGTCGATAGGTTGCCAACTCTTGTTGTACAATCCTACATAAATAATCTTACTCACTCCCTCGATTTATTACAAGATGAATAGTGTGTCGTAACGCTAGTCAAAATAAAATAACTGGACTACTATTCTAGTAGTGGCAAGTCTGAGTCGATCCCACGAGGAGTATTTGGTTAGCTTATGGAATGAAATTAATCGATGTTTAGGAAAAATAGGGGGCTTGGATTGTGGAATAAGAAAGTAAAATGAAAATAGCTAATAAAAAAATTAAAGAAAATATATGAAAAATGGTAAAATTGGGGAATTTAGTAAGGATCTTGTTCTTTAGTTCAATCTCGGCCTACACCCTAATTAAGCATAATTCAACGATTTGTTGTTCTCAAATCTCTCTTAGCAACTATTAATTGTGGGTTAATAATTAACCTGAGTTTTCCTTTAGGTTTTGTTTAATCAAGATACGTTCATTAATTAAACCTAACCACTGAGTAATCTAGGATACGATCTCTATATTTAATTAGGCAGTAACATTACAAATTAAGAAAACGAATTAATCCAAGCAATAGCCACATACGATGTGTCATTTAACCTATGTCATGTTATCCTTAATGATTATGAATCATTAGTCACCACATATGAATTTCAACATAACAATTATAGATTATATCGAAATTTTAGCAATGGTTATGCATTCAAATGATTCAATAAACGTATTAAAATCATCCTTTCACGATACCTTATGGTCATACAAAAATAACCGAACAATAATGAAAATCCAATTATCCATACACAAATCCTAAATCAATTAACACAAGATAACACAATCAATTTCTAATGAGAGCAAGAAACAATAAAAACTGAAAAAAATACACTTAACCTAGGTCATCGGCATCAATGTTACCTCAAACTGATGTCAGGATGTTACCCCTTCATGGATCTCTCTCGGAAAAATGTTTCAACCCCCATTGATAACCCTACTGAATACCCCTCTATCTCTCCACTATCACTGTCGTAAGCTTCTCTACTATCTACTATTCATCGACAGGACATTTATAGATTAATGTCCCTTTGCACTGTTCACCTCCACTTCACACTACTAACTCATACCCGCAGCTCTTCTCCACTTCTCTCAGCCACCAAGCCAAAGTTATCTATCTACTTCACGTCCTCCATTGTAGCTGTGATGAGACAAACAAACATTGGTGTTGTTGATCATGCTTCCTGTTTACGGCCCCCCACCAAAAATCCTTGCTATTTTGCTGTGCATTTTAAGCCAAAAAATGCACCCAATGTTTGCGTTTAGTCTCTTGGCTCTGCTATTGTGCACCATCGTTTTCTTCTAGCGTGAAATGTCTTTTTTATTGCCGTTTTGTACTTCAAGGAAGGCTGCATCTTGCTTCATCTTTACCCAGCCATCATTCCATTAACTTCACACCATTAATCATGTTATTTCTTCAATTTTTTAGCAATCACTTTTGATTCTTCTTCTTTGTATTTTGATTTTTCTTGTCTTCTTCTTGTCTTTAAATTTTCATTGATTTTTCTTGTCTTGTTCTTGTCTTTAAATTTTCTTTTTCTTGCTCCTTGAAGACAAGTGAAAATTAATCTTCAGAAAACTGCCCAAATGTAGTGCTTTCGACTCACTTTATTTTCTTTGCCTTCAAATTGTACCTAAAATCATACATGAATTAAAGTGAGTATCTTAAACATTTTTGTACCATTAATCGCTAAGTGTAAATAATTAAATGTATCAACAATTAGACATATATCAATTTCCCCTACACTTAGCTTTTGGCCCTCCTCGTGCAAAACATTAAAATTAAGTTCAAAGACCCAAAAATATTGACTCATTTCCCATATGTCCCAAGAATATATAATCACAAGCAAAGATGAGTGACTTTTAAAAATCATAGCAAGATGTCAATATTCCAAGCTTTACTCATGACCAATCAACATTCAATACCTTTAAAAACTGAGCAATCTAATGGAAAACTCGAAAAATGTGTTTAATTAAAATATATCAACTGGTACACTCAACACCATTCATGATCATGACAATCCACAACTTTGCATATCATTTCATTTCTCCACCACTAAAATTCGCTTACAAAATCATGAATCAAAGGAATTTTTAGGGCTGTAATGTGAGAAAAGGTAAAGTGAGATGTATTTAAGTCAAGTAGCATGAAAGCCATCAAAGATAGTGAAACAAAAGTAACACTTAATCAAAAACTAGGTATCATCAGTTATGATGAATGCAACATTTATATTTCACAACCGCATTCAACTCTCACACACCAACCATATGAAGCATATACCAATCCGAAGGAATCATTCATACAATTTATGCCAACAATACATTGAAACCACAAGAGTGAACCTTCCAAACCAACATCTACCTCATATCTAATATACTCAAATAACCCCTTCATCACAACTTTAGGAGAGTGCATTAATCATAAACAACTTTTCAACACATATTCACATACTCCTAGATACAATTATTTAAACAATTTTTTTCATTTTTTTCTTCTTTCTTTCTTTTTTTTTAGTTTCTTCTCTTTTCTTTCTTTTCTTTCTCTTTTATTTTTTTAAGATTAAAAGAAACTACATTAACATGAGAACTTCAATGACAAAACATTCCAACATCATAGCAAATCCACACAAATGTACGCCCCCGCACTTAGAATTTTTTACATCCACAATCTTAACAATCACAAATATTTCATTAGCTTTATGGCTTAGGTAGGACATTTGGTTAAGTATAAAGCATGTAATGTGGTTAGTACACAAAGAAAAATTATAAAGCTCAAAGGGGGTTAATAAGGGAAAAATCATGTCAATAGGGTAGTTTATTTGGCCAATGTAGTTTATGAAAAACAAAGAATGCCTAATCATATCCATGTTAATGCATGTGATAAAAATGTATTCTCGAGTAGAAATTCAATGCAAAATCGGGATGTACATGTCATGAAGGTCACACATTATCAAAAGATAATGAGACTGATATAGATGTTTTAGTCTAATAAGGCTCAAAATCTCACCGGCTTTGTCTACCATTAGTCACTTCTCTTATAAAGATAATGTATATCAACCAATCACCGGAGAAAAAGTACATGCCAAAGTTGCTATGAAATTCTTTAGTCAATTCATTCGTTTCTTATGACTATATAATCCCAGAAGCAACAGAAAACTAGAAAATGTTTGATTTATTCTTTATTTTATCTTGATTGAAAACTTAAAAACAAGCAAAATAATCTAATAAAGAACACATATGCATATAAAAAATGTGAAAATATAAAGAAAAGAAATTTACTTCCCTTAGGTTGCCTCCCAAGAAGAATCTTTATTTAGGGTCACTGGCTCGATTCCTTCGTCTCCTCATGTTACAAAATATGATCTTTTGATGGCGTATATGGTTTTTCAACGTGAGGTTCTTCAGGATAGGGTCTTGATTGATAATCATTCCCATTAAGCTCTTTCCTTATCCTCAAACTTCCAATCTTAACTTAATCCATTCACTAGGGAAATATTTCGTCCTCAGCTTCAATAAAAGTCATGTAACTAAAGTGTGAACTACGTAGACAGATGGACTATGATACGATGGATTGCTTCTTGATGAAGGATAACAATCCAGAGCAAGTTAGTTATATAGGAGCTCAACATGGACGAGGAGGGGGAAACAATCCCTACTCAAACACATACAACCCAGGGTAGAAGAATCACCCTAACTTCTCTTAGATAAACAATGTTAGAGGACAATTCAGACCCTATAGACCACTAAGTTTCTAGCAAGATAGCCTGAGTTCAACGGAATCCAAACTGGACAAAATTTTTGACAAGCTTGGAACCCTAGACGATGCACAAAAGAGTCTGGAAGCTAGATTCGAACAAGTAACAAAAAACTATGCCTCTTTAATCCATAACGTAGAGGTCCAAGTAAACCAATTGCCAAATGCTTTCTTACGTGAAATGTGGGAATTCTTCTTAGCACTTCAGGAATAAAATCAAGGGAACAACTAAAGGCTATTATACTTCGAAGTGGGAAGGAACTTGAACCACCCATAAAGACAATAGAGGAACCCTTCCCTCCTATTGAGAAAGATCAAGAAAAAGAGAAAGCAGTGAATGTGAGCGAATACCCTCCTTATATCGCTCCTCCACCATATCAACCCAAGATTCCTTTTCCTTAATGATTACAAAAGAAGAAATTGAGTGCTCAATTTGTAAAATTTGTTGAGAAATTAAAGACATTATAGATAAATCTCTCATTTGTAAAGGCTTTGGAACACATGCCTAAATATGCAAAAAATTTTAAGGACGTATTATCATAGAAGCGTACTTAGGAAGATAATCAGACAGTAACTTTAACTAGCACTTGCATTTCCATTGTCACTAGCCAGATGCCATCTAAATTGAAGGATCCAAGGATTTTCACAATACCCTATGTGGTTGGTGAATTTGCATTCACAAAGTGCTTGTACAACTTAGGAGCAAGTATTAATCTTATGAATTTATCAATATTAAAGAAGTTGAGACTGGGTAAGGTCAAGCCAACATCGATGTTAATTTAGTTGACTGATCAATCTATTACAAGACTGTTTAGAATATGGAAGACATTCTAATGCAAGTGGACAAGTTCATTATTCCTGTAGATTTTATAGTTCTTGATTTTGAAGAAGATAAGAACTGTCCACTGATCATTGGTCTATTGTTTATGAATACAGGGAAAGCCATAATTGATGCTCAAGAAAGGAAATTAACACTTTAAATGGGCAAATATCAGATTGAATTCAGTATGAATAAGGCTTTAAAGAACCCAACAGCAAGCAATGCGTGAATGAAGTTCAAATTATGGATCAAAATTTGTAAGAATAAGTTAAGAGTTGCATCGCAGAAGTTTAGTCAATGGCAACAGAGACAAATAATGGATATCAGAAACTTGAGTCTAAAGGAGATGATGAGATGGAGGAGGCAGATGTCCACAAATGCATCAAGATAAATTAGTCCAAATTGAAACAACCATACCACCGTCCATAGAAAAATTACCCACATTAGAGCTTAAACCTTTGCCTACACATCTCATGCAATAAGATAAATTAGTCCAAATTGAAGCAACCATACTACCATCCATAGAAAAACCACCCATATTAAAGGTTAAACCTTTACCTACAAATCTCAAATATACCTTTCTCAGTGAGGTCAAACCTTACTGATAATCATCTCTAACCAATTGAATGAGAAATAAGAAAATAAGGTGGTAGGAATTTTAGAAAGCGAATGAAAGCCATCGAATGGTAGATTTCTAATATTTAAGGTATAAGCCTAAATGTTTGTATACACCGAATAAACATTGAGGAAGGATGTAGGAAGGTGAAGGAGCGTCAATGAAGGTTGAACCCTAATATGAAAGAGGTGGTCAAGAAGGATATGGGGATAATTTATCCCATCCCTGATTGTGAATGGGTCAGTCTAGTACAATGTGTACCTAAAAAAGGTGGAATGATGGTAATAGAAAGTGAGAGTGGAGAAGTAAATTCAACAAGAATGGTCACATAATGGAGAGTGTGCATAGATTATCGCAAACTCAACTCAGTGACTAAGAAAGATCATTTTTCTCTTTAGTACATAGACCAGATGATAGAAAGGGTGGCTAGTCATTTGTTTTATTGCTTCTTAGAAGGATATTTGGGATACAATCAGATCTTCATCTACCTTAATGATTAAGAAAAGAACACATTCACTTGCCTTTATGGTACCTTCGTGTACAGACAGATGCCTTTCAGAATATATAATGCCCTGGCTACATTTCAAAGATGTATGATGTCTATCTTCACCGATATAATCGAAGATTTAATAGAGCTATTCACAGATGATTTTTTAGTTTTTGGATACTCTTTCGAATGTGTTTAACTAATTTGGACAGAGTTCTTCAAAGATGTGAAGAGTTATACTTGATGCTGAATTGACAGATAACATTTTATGGTACAAGAGGGGATAGTGTTAGGGTATAAAATCTCACACCAAGGATTTGAAATAAATAAATAAATAATAAAATTTATAGAGAAATTTCCACCACCAAGTAATGAAAAAGGTGTGTGAGGATTCTTAGGTCATGTAGGATATTACTATCAATTTATCAAAGACTTCTCGCAAATTGCAAGACCCTTGACAAACCTGTTAGTTAAGGATGTGCCATTTCAATTTGATCACAAATGTATATCTGCATTCAACAAAATAAAGGATGCATTAATATCAGCACTAATTCTATCACCATCAAACTGAACACTTTCCTTTGAGGTTATATGTGATGCAAGCGACTAAAGTATTGGTTACGATTGAGCTAAAAGAAAGATAAAAGGTTGCATGCGATCTACTATGCCAGCAAGACCCTTGTAGGACCTAAACTTAATTACACCACCAAAGAGAAGGAATTCCTCATAGTAGAGTAGCCATGTGATAAATTTCAACCATACCTTTTGGGATCAAATGTAATTATATTCACCGATCACGTGGCATTAAAATAAATTTTCAACAAAAAGGATGTAAAAACTAAGGCTCATTCGATGGGTGTTGCTTTTATAGGAATTTAAAGAAGTGAGAGATAAAAAGGAGAAAATAATATAGTTATAGACACTGATCCAGACTGGAAGGAAGAGAATGCAATCCAAGCAAAGATATTGATGAAAATTTCCCATATGAAACCCTGATGCTACTCAAAAGTTTAGTTACTCCATGGTTTGTTGTATCGTGAATTATATTGCCAGTGGTAAACTTCCTTTTGATTTGTCTTGTGAACAAAGAAAGAGATTGCTACATAATTGTAACTGATATCTATAGGATGAGCCAATTTTATATAGAACATGCACTGACAAGTTAATGCGAGGATGTGTTCCAGAGGAGGAAATGTTGGACATTTTAAAGCAATGTCATGAAGAACAATATACTAGACATAATGGAGCTAACAAAATGGCAGCTCGGATACTCAAAAGTGGATTTTATTGGCCACAATTGTCTAAAGATGCTCAAATTTTTGTCGCATAATGCGATCGATGACAAAGAATAAATAACATCTCCAAAAGAGATTAGATGAGATGCCTTTATCCAACATTTTAGAAGTGGAAGTCTTCGATGTATGGGGCATGAACTTTATGGGTCCTTTCTTGTCTTCAATGGGAATCATGTACATTTTGGTGGGGTGGATTATGTCTCGTATTGGAAGTAGTGACATCTCCAACCAATGATGGAAACGCAGTGTAAAGTTCATCAAACGGTTATTCAATCAGTTTCGAGTGCCACGTATGATAATAAGTCATAGAGATACAAATTTCTGCAACAGATCCTTTAATGCCCTCTTAAAAAGATATGGAGTGCACCATCGTGTTGCTACACCTTACCATCCATAGACTAGTGGCCAAATGGAAGTTATCAATCGGGAGCTGAAAAGAATTTTGGAAAAGAAGGTGAACAGCTCCAGAAAGGATTAGGAAATAAAGCCAGATGATAACTTATAGGCTTATAGAACTGCTTTCAAAACACCTATCAAAATAACTCTTTATAGGCTTGTATACGAAAAAGCTTGTCATTTGCCAGTCAAATTAGAACATCAAACATACTAGGCCATAAAAGCATAGAAATTTGATTGGAAGCAAGCAGGTGAAAAGCATTTTATACAATTGGACAAACTTGAAGAGTTTCGTTATAATACGTACGAAAATGCCAAACTTTACAAGGAAAAGGTAAAGAAATGACATGATTCTTGTCTTAAACAAAAGGAATTTAAATTAGGAGATGTAGTTCTACTATATTATTCAAGGTTGAGTCTATTTCCAGGGAAGCTAAAATCTCGATGGAGTGGACCTTTTACGATCATTCAAGTTTTCAATCAAGGAGCCCTCAAACTGGAAAATGCTAACAAGGAAACTTTTAAGCTCAACGGGCATCGTTGTAAACTATATCTCGAAGGAGTGATTTTCAAGGACAAGGAAGTGATTTCCTTCTGTTTTAATAATTAAGACCCACCTCCATAAATGTAAGGTCAAGCTAGTGGCCATAAATTAGTACATTCAATAGTTCAATTGAAATTATTAGGTTTAGTTAGAGTTGTTTTGAATTTTAAATAAAAGTTTAGTAATTTGAATTGATTTGGGATCACCAATTCTCTCACTCTCTTTAAGAAATTTCAAGATAAGACAATAATCTTATATGTCTAGCGGGTTTGTTCTTAGTCCCTCACCATCCTCGCCTCTATCACCTTGAGGCTTTGTTTCTAAGACTTTTCTTTTAAATTTAGTCTATATTTTTTTATTTTATGTTACTACTTTCCATGTGTGTGTTTTTGTCTCCTTCTCACATTGAGGACAATATGTTATTCAAGTATGGGGAGGGTTGTGTGTTTTCGTTTAAGTGTGAATTTTGCATATTGTATGATAGTTTGTTAGGTTGCATATTATGAATTGTATGAATGTGTTGATGGATTAGATGGAATGAAATTGATTTAATTTTGAACATAATCTATTAGGTTGCAAAGAGTCATTAGCTCGCAGAATTAATGATCGGGGTTAGTTGGCTAAATATGCAAGTTAATTAGGATTTAGTATTAGTTTATCACGTTATAAGTTTTCACATTCATTCATAATTTTAGATCTTTTGATTAAATTAGCTTTGCTAGTATTTTTTTCATGAAAACAAGTAGCTAAAGTGTGTGTTTGTAATTTTAGCTAAAGTGTGTGTTTGTAATTTTAAATAACTATTTTGTTGACCTTTGGGTTATGAATAGAGCTAGTAGCCAGATGAGAACGTGATGTAGCCGAGTAACCAAATCGACACTTATAACAAATGTGTGCCTTCACGTCAAAAGACTATAATGACATTTCAACTAAGCAACTTAATAAAAACATGACTTAGATGAGTAACTAGATCGACATTCATCACCAATGTTTTCCTCTGTGTAAAACAACTAGGTCTATATCCACAAAAAGTAATTAAAAATGCTTTCTAATAAAACCTATTGAAATTATAAGTTGTTTAACTTTTCATGAAAATGTACTTAAGAGTAGTTACAGAGTTTGAATGACCAAATAACTATTAATTTGTGTGTACAATTGAAAAGGGTGAATAACTTGACAGTTAGGTCTTGGTTAATATATGTATTTAGTCCAGACCTCCTAGACATGGATTTTGCATGTTAATGATTTGGAATAACTTGAATGATTGTGTTTAGAATTAAACTTGTTTTATAAAGTTGAAGCCATTATCTCATTACTACATTGTGTGCTTTATGATTTTGTGTTGTTTATTGTTTTGTTTGCTTGAGGACAAGCAAACGTTTAAGTGTGGGGATATTGATAAGTGTAAATTGCATCATGTTTTAGGATATAGTTTGATATATGTTTAATTGTTAATTCAATCATTTAGTATGTTTTTAGGTTATAATTGTGTTAGTTTGTTAATTATTTATGTTTTAAATGTTTTATGGGTTAGTACAAGTCTTTGCGCTTAAATATTATTTTTTGAGGTACCTTGATATGTTTGCTAGTGTTTCAGGGTCAACATCGAAGAACAGAAGACTTTCAAAGACATTCGAGCTGAAACAATGGCCCACAATCGTGGCGTGACAGGCCATGATTGTGATAGCAGCTCTAAATTTAGACCACGATCGTGGCCTACAAGCTATGATTGTGATAGAAGCCTAGGGAATAGACCACGATTGTGGCTTACACGCCACGATCTTGACAAAAGGCTCAGATGTGAGCCATGATCGTGGCCTGCATCAGGCAGACACAGAGGCACTCATGAACGTCACGTTTTGAGGGATTTTTCGGACCTTTCGACCTTAGAAAAATCCTAAGATTACCAAAAGCACAAAAGGTTATAAAAAGAACACAAAGAGGCAGAGAAATGAGTATTTTGCATCAGTCACCTTGAGAAACTCTAAAGAGAAATCATCGACAAATAAAGGAGTAGAAGAAGGAAGAGAGAAAAGGAGAAGAAGTTGACTCAAAGTACTTCTTAGATTAGGAGGCTTCCCAATGTCGCTGCCTCTCGTCATCCATTTTAGATTGTATTTCTAATTCTTTTCGATTTTATTATTGCATAGAATTGGATTGAACAGTTAATGATTGGATCTAGAATGTTGAGGATGTTATAAACTCATATTCAAAATTTTATTCTTAAATTAATGAGAATCTGATTATTTATGTGTTTATTGGATATTGTTATGGTTTGATTTTGCTATTGCATAATTCAATAATAAACTGAGAGGGTAAATTGAATGAAAAAAATTAAATTAGACTAATGAGAGTTAGATGATTTAATAGAAACCAGAATTAAATTAGATCGATGATTTGTGCTGAGAGAGATCTTGGACGGGTTTTTGATAGTTTAGTAGAGAACTTTATAACTAATTAAAGCTTTGGATAGGTTGTGAATTGAGAGATTGCAACATCCATAATCTGATTAGGGTTTATGATTTAGCATTAATGGTTATAACTCGAGAGAGAGTAATCAACCCTAGGATAATCTAGAACCAATAATCTAATAATTCGTAATCAGTTAGGTTAACATTAAGGATAAGTAAAATTCCCTTTCACTCAATTGGTAATTTCCTTCTGATGATTCTTGCGTGTGTTATGAATTGCTTAATAATTAGTCTTTTGTGTTTGATTCTTAATTTGATTGATTGAATTAAATTCTCACATTAGTTTCGTTGCATCTTAAATTTCTGTTATTTGTTTATGGCCTTAGATTTTAGGATTAGATTAGTTCCCTCCTCATGGGATCGAAACCTTTGGTACTACGCTAATGAATTGTGTCCTTGAGGATGATTGAGGGTTAATAATTAAAACTTATACACAACCAAACCCCAATGAATTGGAGAAAGATTCCCAAAGAACCTATTTAGGAATACGTTAATGTAAGAAATCATTATCTTAATGCTCCTTTCAATTTTGATTTATGAAATTTAAATAAGTAATTGTTACATTACAAAAGAGATATATTATGCCATTAAAAGATAAATAATGGAGTTTGAAAACTGTTGAAGTGCATAGACTATAGGTGTGCATTAGGATATGTTTTTATAGGTAATTGGCATATGTTTTCTACCATAATTGTTGATTATTGTTCTAGTTTAAGATTCATTTTGTATGTTTTAATTAAGTTTGATTTTCATTATTGTTCTTGTGTGTTTAAGGTTAATTAAGGGTAAGAATTGACTATTTTTAGGTAGGAAGAAGGAAGGAGTAACTTGGAGGGTAAATTAAAGATCAAAAAGGACAAGAAATTAGGAGTGCATTATAAAAAATTCCCATGTTCGTGGGAATTATAGAAGAAAATGAGAGATGCATCTGTGACAAATTCCCACACTCGTGGGAATCATCCCAGTCCCCATAAGCGTGGGAATTACAATCCGAGGCAACCTACGAGGCTTCATTAAACTTAGGTTTTTGGACTATAAAAAGTGAAGAACATTTTGACTCACGCAATGCACCAAATTCTTTAATTTGTAGTGGCGAACATTTACTGGTACATAAATTTATATATCTGACTGTGTTTAATAAAACGAAAAGCAACAAATGCTTAACCAAAAAGATTTTCTTTTATGGTACATAGATCGAAAAATTAAAATTAACACACCTTTTAGGTTTTTTCAATCACTAGTAAGTGTAGTTAATAAAAAGAGTTCATCTTTTGGGATGTCTCATATTGCTTCCGCTTTGGGTGTGTTTTGTAATGTTAATATGGAGAATTTGTGTACTACTCCCCATGATATGTTTAACATAGTCTATTTGAGGCGCTCTGAGATTGTGGAGGTCCATTTTATGGAATTTCACAATCCTCAGGCACGCATTGCAGTAAGGAGCAAAAGGGGCACTAGTACATTCACATCTCGGCCCCCCATATCCCGCTCAGCTCTGGAGCTTGAGGCGGAAGCAATAGAAGCAGAACTGAGTGCACTAGCAGAGGTCGATCAATTTCAACAAATCCTTGACCAAATGGCCGCCAACTAACATCAGATGGCATCCCAATTTGATGAGCTTGGCACTCAAATACGGTAGGTTCATAAGGAGCAACGTAGCTTGAAGAAAAGGTTCCTCAACTTCTGTCGGTAGAATAACTTTGAAGCTCCTTCACCTACACCATCGCCACCATCATCTCCATAAGCCACTTCTTACCGTAAACTTTTCATTTGTGTCATTTTATTTTGTTTGCTTTATTTTCGTTTCTATTTGGTTTGATTTTTTCTTTTATGTGGTTTTATGTCTTTTATTTATTTTCGTGGCATTATTTTTGTTTGTTTTATTTGAGTTCATTTTCCCTTATTGGTTGTTGTTTTGTCATATTGAGGACAATGTGATGTTTAAGTGTAGGGAGGTGTCATTGACTTTCTTAATTGCATTGTTTTCATTTTGTTAATTAGGATGCATGTTTAGGTATATTATATGTGCTTTGTGTCAGCAATGGTGTTTTTTGTTAGTAATGGAACTGTACTTGAATCACTTCGATAAATATTATCATAAAATTCTATCATGTTAGTTGGAATTATATTGAATGCATGCTTGAACTCGCATTAGGCTAATTAAGTAGAAAGTGAACCATATAGAGTGATGAAAAGTAGTTGGTTATATAAGCTTATTCATAAATTGAAATTTGAACAATGAGGTAGTGTAGAGATTCATAATAAGTTTTCATTTGAGCCAAAGTGAGGATTGAGTCATATAACTCCATCTATAGTCATGTCATTTCTTTATTGAGTGTTACTTCCTTAGGTTACTACCTTCAAAACTTGCTTTGAATCGATTTGAGTCTACTAGATGCATGCTTAATAGAGATGATTTAGGCCTTTTTTGTGTTAACCCTTGGCTTAAATTACCTACCCATTGATTATCCCTTGCTATCCCCATTGAGCCTTAACCTTTTGTTTCTTAAAAAGACCTAAATTTTTAAAACTTTAAACCTCATTATCTTACCTTTTCATAAGCTTAGTAAAGTATTAAGTAATATATTAGTTGGGATTGTGTTAAAAAAAATTTCGAGTTGAGTTGAATATATTTCTGGTTATGGATTACAATGTATATAGCTACTTTTGTATTCATAGTTCTTCCATGTATGAAAAAAATGACAAAAAGAGTGTTGAAAAGAAAAGGAAAAGGAAAAAGAAAAAGAAAGGACAAGAAATAGGAAGAACAATCGAGTAGCATAAATGAGTGCACATTAATTATGTTTGGATGTTTTGGAGTTATGTTTTATTATCCCATTTTATCTGTTCTTTTTTCTTTATTTATGCTTGTGCTTAACACTCTTTTCTTACTTTTGACCCACCTTAACCCTTACCACATTACAACCTTAAACAAACCCTTTTAATCTAATGCTTGTGCTTAACCCTCTTTTCTTTCTTTTGACCCACCTTAACCCTTACCACATTACAACTTTAAACAAGCCCTTTTGATCTATTTATGCATGCAATCATTGTAGAGGAGAATTGGTATATTAGTAAGTCTATGGTAGTGTAGTTTTCTATAGCAAGTTTGAGCGAAACACTAACCCATAAACACTTAAGAGAAGTTAGTGAAAACCCTGAGAAAAATTCATTCTACACCTTTACTTATCTTTGAGTGATTGTATCAATTATGAGTTTGCTTCTATAAACCAAATAAAAAGTATTCATGGAATATGAATTAACTTGATATTTGAGATGGCTTGAACTTGAGGGATTATATGATTTGACCTTTGTGAGAATGAAGTGGTAGAATTGATTGGTTGTATTTATTTCAGTTGAGGGCAAGCAAAGATTCAAGTGTGGGGATGTTGATAGGTGCGCATTAGGATATGTTTTAATAGGTAATTGGCATGTGTTTTCTACCATAATTGTTGATTATTGTTCTAGTTGAGGATCCATTTTGTATGTTTTCGTTAAATTTGATTTCCATTGCTGTTCTTGTATCGTTGATGTTAATTGAGGGCATGAATTGACTATTTTTAGGTAGGAAGAAGGAAGGAGCAACTTGGAGGATGAACTAAAAATCAAATAGGAGAAGAAATGAGGAGTGCATATGTGACAACTTCCTACGTTTGTGGGAATCATGCCAATTCCTATGAGCGTGGGAATTATAAAGATTTTTTGATTATAAAAAGAGAATTAAGCCTCCATCTTCAAAAGATACAACACCCACCTTTAGAAATACCATCCTTGAGTGGAGAAACACACGTTTGAAGCATTGAGGAGGGATTGAAAACAAGCATCATCATCAAGATTGGGCAAAATAGTAAATCAATACCAAAATTCCAGATTTTGGCAAAGAAGAGAAGGAGTTTTTTATTCAATTTTCTTTTATTCTAATCTTCTTTATTCTTTTTAAAAATGGTTTATTTGATTGTTGATGATGTTATGGAGACTATGTTAGGTTGATTTCGTTTTAGGGATTGCTTTTGAATTATTTTGTCAAACTCCTACTTTATTGAATTGAATGAAGTGTCTTTAATAATTGTTGTTTCAAATTGTTGTCTTGCAACAAATCAAGAGAGTAAGTGAGATAAGATTCATGTAGGACTGTACAACGAGAGTAGGTGACCTATAGACTAACAATCATTATGCCAATTGAATAGTTAGAAAAGAGATCTCTATTAGTCAATTGATCACCCATAGGATAACTTAATAACTAATTGCATCCGTAGAGTCGTTGGGTAGGTTGAGAGATCGTTTAATCGATTCCCATTAATTCAATTAGGGTAAAATAGGTGTATAATTAGGACATTCAGATATCTAGGGTGAGACACAATTCAATCAATAAAATAGGAGGGAGACAAATAAGGACAAAGTAATCTCTAACACTTAGATTCTTGAATTCAGATTTTCTACAATTACGGTATTGTTCATTGTTTACATTAGTCTTTTAATTTTAAGTTTAATTTAATTTTCCAGATTATTTGTATTTCACAATTTAGTTTCTTAAATAAAGTTGAGTCTAAACTAAGCGGTATCTAGGCATCAATCCCTGTGAGATCGATATCCGCACTTTTTACTACAAACTATGACCCGTTCACTTGCAATTTTTAAGTGTAAAACAAGTAGATAGGTTTTACCATAAACGGTGAATACTTTACAAGTGTAGAGTGAAGCAAAAGCATTTGAAACAATATACGACAGATTAGGAAAGAATGGCCAATCGTCCTAAGTATATAAGCAAAGAAGTCTTTGAGGATTTCATTTCTTATTGGAACCTCCTAAATGTTAAGGTATGATAATTATTATTACCTTTTAAACATTATTTACATGATATCTAACTAATATAATGCTTCAATGTGTAGGAAATTGCTGAAACAAATATTCAAAATAGAAAACAACAAACTAAAATGTGCATAGCCAGTCATAAAAGCTTTGCAAGTATTTATACTAAGTTGGTAAGTTCTCCAATGAGTTAGAATCTATTAAGAAACTATTTTAATTTTGTAAGTTATTTCTAAATTATAATTAACAATTGTTTCCATGGACAGCAAAATGAAAGAGAGGATAAAAATGCACTCTCTAATGTTGAAAAGTATATTGCAACTTATAAAAGAAAGGCTGAAAAAATGTGCAAGCAATGTACTAAAGCTATAAGGGAAAAAATTTTGAGTAATGCTTGGTTTTTAATAATTTTCTATAATGTTACTAGTTTTGTTGAGATGCCCAAATTTATTACTTATTTCAAGTGTTTTTGATTCTATGTTATTTGTTTTTTATATTGTTGTTACTTTTTTTATAAGAAACATGTAAAGGTAAGACGATCATGGATGAACAAGAGAAATTTTATATTAAATGCAAAATTATAAACATTGATATTAAAAACTTCAAAAAGGTTTGGCGTTGAAGTCATTGACCCTTTCTAATTTTCTCCTTAAGTCATTCACTTGGTTACCAAGGTATGACTCGTGTATACTGATTCCTTTGGAATAAAATTTATTTAACTTTGGAAAAAAAAAGGGTCGTTCCATTAATTTGGATAATAAATTATATAATCAAAACAAAAAATTAAGATTAGATTGTTATTATTTTGGACAATTGCTCAGTATGTAATATGTAATACCTTATTAAAAGACAACTATGCAATACACAAATGCATTGATTATCAGTATGAGAGTACGAGGCATTAACTGTTTTCAGTTGTAGCGACCTCTTCATTTTGTAGTTGGAGAACAGTTGCATGAATGTTGTCCAATGCGTCTTTGGCAGCTCTATTATGTGCAATTTCTTTCTTGGAGGAGGATGTGCCTTTGCCCGCAAGTTTTCCGTCCACGAAGACCAAGACGTTGAAAGACATGCATTCCTTCCGCATGTCCACGAACCTCACTTTCATGTGTCTCTTATTGCATACTTCAAGTAGCTCAGTCACTGGATGCAGTTTCAGCGTGTCCAACCTAATCACTGGCTCCAACAGATTCTTGAAGACCTTTGGAATTAAATGACAATTAATATTCAACTCTGTAGACATACTAAACATTTCTATATGCGTCTACGTCGACTATTCACTGTCTTTTTCCAAGATCCTAAGTTGACATTTTTTCTTTTCTTCTTTAATTTCTGAAACGAATTCGAGGCTTAGTTCATTACTAGAAAGGAACGAAGAATGGGCAATGAGATGAGGGATATGGGGATGGAATAAAGATGTACAATTTATATGGTACCTTCCAAACAGTATCCGTTGAACAATTATCATCAATGAAAGTTGCGCCGACCGTTGATTCCACAATGTCGGCCAAAACCTTTGGCACCTTAATTTGGCCGTTAGAATGCAAAGGATAGTCCACGATTGCTTGCGAGAACTCTCTGATCTGTCCAAACAACCCTTACCGGTTTAGTCCGCCTTGTTTTTTTTTTCCTTCAGTTTTGTTTTTTAATAGATAAAATTAGAACGCATAAATGCAAAGAAGAGGAAGTAATCGTTTTATGAGTGGTTGCTTTCAAATTAACAGACATATGAAATATAAAATATTATTATAATTATTAGTAATTCTTTTTCTTTTGGTAGCGTAATAGATTGATCACCTTATACGCCACTTAATTACCTTAAGGAAAATGCTGTTTTCAACAATAACTTGGAAGTTAATTTCCCAAGGCGAAAAAAGAAGAGCTAAGGCCGTTTGTTTCTCTTTTATTTTTTGTTGCGGCTTTAATAAAAAAAGAATCAACATGTTAAAATACGTTTAGTTGTTTCTATTGCAATATGTTGTTTCTAAAATGAAAAAAAAAATCACAATAGATTCACAAAAATAGAAAATTAGATGTTTTCCTAATTTTTTACAAGAAGTTTTGCTTCGTTTATACTTCCTATTCTTATAAACTTCCTCCACAGTAGAAATTTTCATCTCTCTCCTAGGTCACATACTTATCTCAACTCTCTCTCTTGCTTCTTTGTTCTTCTCTTTTTTCTTAAGTCCCTAACTCATATCTTCTCTCTCTCCTGTTTTTCTGGCTTCCGTTTCTGCATTTCTAGTTTTCTGGTCTGTGTTTTTGCATTTCTAGTTTGTGTTTATAGTTTTCAGGTTTGAATTTATGCATTTTTTATTTTCTAGTTTACATTTATGCATTTTTAGTTTTCTAGTTTGCGTTTCTGCATTTTTAGTTTTCTAGTTTGTTGGGTTGGATTTCTATATTTCTAGTTTTCTGGTGTACGTTTCTGCATTTTCAAGTGTTCTTCTGCATTTTTGGTTTGATGTTTTCCTGTGTTTTTGGTATGCGGATACATAGAAGGAATAGAAAATTCAATGGCCGATAAATCTCATTTAAACACGTGATGAGAAATCCAGCCAGTTTCAAGGTTATAGCTTCTACTACTACTGGTTTCAAGTTAACAATGTGTTCAATTGATGATTAAGTTTCTAAACATATTTTTGTTCTTAATTTTTTATTACAAATCTCAACCAAACAAGTTTTTTTTTTAAGTTTTGATGTTACCAATCTTAACCAAACAGATTTTTATTTTTAATTAAAAAAAATAAACCAAAAATTAAAAATCACAACGAAAAAACAGAAGTAGAACCAAATGACCTAGTATTCAAAGCCTAAGGAAAATGCTACAGTACTCCAACTACAGGTGTACAAGGAGCATCTTGGAGTGTTCTAAGTTAAAATACCAAACTAAATCACTAATAAAGTGTTTCAACTAAACTAAATTATATAAAAAATCAAATAAATCTAAATGACCCTTATCAATTTGGTTTGATTTGGCAATTGAGCGATTTAAATTTTCTTTGAAAGATTTAGCACTCAAAACATTAAAAAATTAAAACAATAAAAGATAAATTCAAAATTATAATAAATAATCTAAATTTTAAAATTTCCTATAGGAAATATAAAATGAAATTGTTAGTGTTTTCAAAAAAACTTAAAAAGTAAAAGAGTTTGATAATTGATTAAAAACAGTAATTATATACTCTCAAGTTTGGAATAAAACATAAAGATTACAACATTTTAGTGAAATTTCAAAAAATATTTTTACTTTATGCAATATTTTTATTTATTTTTATATAACTTACAAATAATTATTTTTTGACTATACCAATATTCATTTGATGATATCATAAATAACATTATATATAGTCTAATTAGTAAAAAATATTTTGTGATAGCTTAGAATTTTCTATTTTAAAAATTGTTAGTAATATAAAATCTATGCAAGTTATTTGTTTACCAAATTTTAGTTAAATTTTTTATATCCTTTAATATTATAGTTATATTGAAGTGATATGATTGTGAAAATTGAAATAAATGGATACGAGTCCCAATTGAATAAAGTGGTTTAACATTATTAGTCTAATGAAAATTATAGAAACTCTTTAGTTATGTAAGCTTAAACTGACGAAAGTTAGTTTGAGTGGTATAGTTAATCTTGATTTTAAGGAATATGTTTTGGAAAAGGTGGTAAGGGTTAGTTTGAGTAGGCTTGACTGTCTAAAATTTTCTCTAATCATACATTTGTATATCATATTTATTCTAATAAATGAATATGCGTGGAAGATGTTAAGTTAAGAGGACTTCACGATTATTAATTTTTGTGACAATCAAATAATAATAATATTAGAAATAAATGAACTATTTTGATAAGTGTGTTAAGTGTGCAAAAAAACACAGAAGAAGTGAAAACACAGAAGAAGTGGAAAACACAGAAGAAGCGGAAAACATAAGAAGTAAAAAACACAGAAGAAGCACAAAACATAGAAGAAACGGAAAACACAGAAGAAGTGAAAACACAGAAGAAGAGGAAAATACAGAAGAAGTGAAAACACAGAAGAAGTGAAAACACAGAAGAAGCGGAAAACACAGAAGAAGTGAAAACATAGAAGAAGCGGAAAACACAGAAGAAGTGAAAACATAGAAGAAACGGAAAACACAGAAGAAGTAAAATTATAGAAGAAGCGGAAAACACAGAAAAAGTGAAAACACAGAAGAAGTAAAAAATACAGAAGAAGAGGAAAACACAGACGATACAAAGATGAAAATACGCTAGTACGTCGGACAGTTAGTTAGTTGGAGTTAGTTACAGAACTCAACTGAATAATGGGTTCTACAAGAATCAAGAAGTCGTTATCAAGAATCAAGAAGCAGTTGGAGACTTAGGTTGTATATATTAGTCATAGTCAAAGATTGAACAACCTTTTGAGCTTTAAAGTGTTTACTTACAAAGAAAAATTCTGTATTCAAAAGTACAATACTAGAGAGCAAACTCTACTGTAACAAAAAGCTCACAATATCTTTCTAGTGAGAGAAAGAAAAGGATAAGAACCTGGAGAGGCTAAGATAGCAGAAAGAATACTTTGTGTAAGAGACCTGAAGAGGCTCTGAAAGGGAAGAAAAAAATACTTGTAAAATTGTCGAAGTATAGTAAATCTCAGACGAACTCTGAGGACTGGATGTAGCCCATAGATTGGGGTGAACCAATATAAAAATCAAAGCATCTATATTCTAACCTTTCACATTATTCTATTTTGTTTTTAGGCAAGTATATAGAAGTTATTTGCGATTTAACTACGTAACTATTTTTGTATAAATTTTGTGGTATTCTTTTAACAGTTGGAAAAGTTCTTAACAAGATATATTAAAGTTTTTGTATTTACGAAAAGAATACACAATTCAACCCCCCTTCTTGTGTATCTCGTATATTGTACGTGAATTCTATATTAACATGTGATTTGCTTCAGAAGAAAGTTTATTCAAAAGTTTTCATATGCACTTTTCATTAATACAACTTAAAACTAACAATTGATATTATAGCTTTTTTTTTCTTAAGGTATTTATGAGTTAGACGAAAGGTTTCTTTCTAAATGTTGTTTGTGAGTAATAAACATTGTGAGGGAGTAAAATGGCTTTAAACCTCAGTGGAATAAGTGAAATAGTTTTTTCAAATGTGAATTATCAAGTACGTAATATTAAAATGATGACATACTCGAAAGTTCTCAACTGATGGGATGTTATGGAGTAAGGAGCAGAATATATTTCATCCTTAAGAGCAAATGTCACAATGAATGAGATCAAAAAATATCACTAGTTTATTGTAAGGAGCCTAAAAGCACTTCCTTACATTCACTCTATAGTTTTAAAGGCTATTTTTGTAAGGATAATGGCATATAAGAAAAGAAAGAAAGCATGATAAAAAACTAAAAGAAGAGTTTGAAGGATAAGCCAAAAAAGGTAGTTCAAGATGCTTAAAATAAAGGGGAATCTATTAAGGATTACTTTGCAAATTTTTTAATGATCTCAATAACATAAAGTTGTGGTGATGAGTTTTTCAAAACATGAAACTCGTAGAAAAAATGTTGATCAACCTTCCTTTAAGATTTGAAAGAATTAAAGTAAAGATTTTAGTTATAGAGGAATCATATGCTCTTAAATATCTCTTTATAGTTGAGCTGATTGTAAATTACAAGATTAAGAGTATAGGTCAGGTATCAAGAAGGGGTCTTTCAAGTTAAATTTAAAGGTATATGACTTATTTAAGACAACAAAATTATGGAATCAATAGAAGTGGACAAAAAAGGTATTAATGCTTAGGAAACAACAAAAAAGGGGACAATTTTCACTGTGCAATATTTGCTAAATGATATTGCCTTCATTCTTCAAAAAATATTTGTTAAATAACTAATTCCAAAGTTATGATACAAAAGGTTTAAGTAAAACTCATTATCTGTGGTTCCATTTTATACTCTAACATTACTAAAATAGTACTTATTACACTCTGAATGGGGGGTTAAAGTAGTAATAGAGGTAATAGGCTTGTTTAAACCTTTAGTAAAATGTTAATGTGAAGATCACACCTTTAACCAATGCCTAAAGAAATTATTTTTATGATTATATCAACATTTGGTTAGTCCACATTGTTTAGTTGTGACATCACTTAGGCTACTTTGTACCTTTTTCTAATAACTAACCATCAAGAAAAGAATTTTTTATAGAAAAAACAACCAATTCAATACTAATCACCTAAAAATGGGGCATATAAAATGTTATATAGTCAAGAAGAATCAAGGTTAATAGCAAACATATCAATAAGCAGAATAGTAGTAAAAAGCACATTGCTAACCTGGATAATACGAAAACTTTATGAAAGAACCAAAAAGGGAGGGAAAAAGTCTATTTATGGTTTTAATTGTTTTATAATCGACTAAAAGAGTTGCATCGTTTAAAGGCAGTGCCTATAATAGCTATATGCCCAATGATGAGCTTCTACTTACCACATTTGAAGTATAAATAAATAAAGCTTAAATTGGAAAATGATGATATATTGAAGTACAAGGAATTGTATTTATTTTTGTTCAAACTAAACATAGTACAAAATATATTTATGAAATGTTATTTATTCATTGTTTAGCTTATCATCTACTTAACGTTGCGCAGATGCTTCTTAAAAGGATTAGTGTAATGGTTCACTATATAAATATCTATGTTCACTATATAATAAGAATTGTCTTTAACAAGCTACACAAGCAATTAGGAAGAGTAAAGCAACAATTATCCACTTAGTTCTAGCTAATGCGATATACTAAGCCACCTATATAAGTTTTGACGTCATCAAAGGAGGAAACTAATATCATTGTTTAGCTTATCATCTACTTAACGTTGCGCAAATGCTTCTTAAAAGGATTAGTGTAATGGTTCACTATATAAATATCTATGTTCACTATATAATAAGAATTGTCTTTAACAAGCTACACAAGCAATTAGGAAGAGTAAAGCAACAATTATCCACTTAGTTCTAGCTAATGCGATATACTAAGCCACCTATATAAGTTTTGACGTCATCAAAGGAGGAAACTAATGCTGCTAGGATGCATCTTATTAAGCTTTTATTTACTTTTCTCACCCCTAATCTTCATACACTTTGAGGATTTTGTTCTTACTTTTATAATCTTTAACTATATTTTTTTCATTTATGTTTTTTATATTCAATTCAATACTTTATTTAATATAATTTAATGTTAAGTTCCTTTCACATTTCATTATGTTTTGTCTTTAATGGTGCTTATTTGTAACATAGAAACCATTTTCTAGATGATGATTGTTTGTGCCTTAGACAATGAATAATAGCCAGGAGCTAGATAAATTTTTTAAATCATTTTTGTTTCCTCCCTTTTTATCCATTGTCCTTAATGTTTATTTTTTATATTTCAATTAAAATAATGTACAACTCAAGTATTAGGAGAGAATTAATTAATTTATAAGTCATATCTTTTATGCTTATTAACTTTTTCATAGTTAACTTTAAAACGGAACAATTTTGAGGAAATTTTTATCAATAAAAGCGAAGATTAATCAAGATGATACATCATAAATTTTGTTTCTCTTATGACTCATTGAGTTTAGGCCATTAGTTATAAGCATTGATAACAAATTTAGTTTTTTCGTGTCAAAATGTTAGGTAATTTTTCAAAGAAACCTCTATATGCTCCTTTCTTAATTTAAATTTTATTGTTTATTTTCTGTTAATTTGGGTTATTAAACATTTGAAAGTTTATGAATCTTTCTTATATGTATCTACTTTATAGATTATGTTGAATTTTGTAAATTAAGTGGGTGTTTGAAAGATTATTGAGGTTAATTATATTGATTTATGACTTAACGCAAGGTTCTAAATGCTTAACTAATTGATGAACATTATAACTAACGTCATAATGGATAGTTTTTATTCCAATTGATTTATTGAATCTTTTCTAGGAATTGCTACATTTTTAGGCTAATGTGATGGAATTGATTTGTTTGAGGATAATCAAAAACTTATATTTGGAGTACATGAATTATGCACATATTCTATCAAGTATTTTGCTTGATCTTAACGCTATATTGCCTTATTTTACCAATTTTTATTTATCTATTTAGGTAACTTTGCAAATTGGACATTAAAATGATATTATTTAAGAGTTAAAGGCAATTTTAAGGAATAATATGAATATATTCACAATTTGGCCCATGCTAATATGTTTGCCCTTTTCCTAGAAGGATCAAATGCTATCGGTGACATGTCCTAAGCCATGACCATGTATAAGTCATCATAAAATAATGTGAACAATAGTTGGGGAAATGACTAAATGTCATGTATTCATTTGATGGAAATAATTAGATCCATAGTTTAGTGCTACCCAATGAACCCAATGAAGCCCATGATCTAGGCCACGATCATAAGATAGATTGTGTTCAAGGCAGTGTGCGAATGTATATAAGATGAAAAACTTAAATTTTGAGAAAGGGTGGAGACTTTATCCATCCTTAAAAAAACCTTCAATGAAACTTCTTGTTCTTTACAAAAGCTAGCTTATTCGTCAGAAAGTTTTTGTAACCTTGAGCAATCAATTTTAAACTATTATTTTACTAGAGAATTAAGATTCATGTTACCAATGGATTTATGAAATTCATCTAGATTTATTTATATTATGATTTCTCTATCCTTACTTGATTTTGTTTCTTTCAATATATTTAGGGGCTAAATAGTTTTTTTTTGGCTAAATAGTTTTTCTATGTTTAGAAAGGAAAAACTTAGTAGTTATTTTTGTATGGGTTGATTTAATTTGATTGATGAAATGAAATATATTTCTTGGAGTCATTTTTGTTGTTCTTAATTAATGTTAATTTATTTACGATGATGTCTAAATCTAATTTTAATTCACTTATAGACTAATTAAGAGAGCCTACTACGAGTGAATTATGCCTTAGATAGAGGAGGTTGAATGTGATTCCCAAAGGAGATCTATATAATCGTTCTTATGTTAATGTGAAATCTTTTATAGGATTCCACAAAGTGTTACTCAATCAAAGGATGTTAGCATAGGTAGAGATAGGTCAATCAATCATAGAGCATATGACTATAACTTGAAAGAGTGTAGTTTCAACGTCTAGGAATTTTTGTTGGTCTAGAAAATATATCTAGTATAACTTAATGAAATTATCAAGTCAATAATGTTGTTAGGGGAATTTCTCATTCAGGCATAGATATTTGATTGCATTTTTTATTAATTGTCTTAACTTTTATTTCCTTAACTATTGTTGATATCAATATTAATTTTAGGTTTATTTTTGTTTTACTATTATAAAAATTCATAAGACTCCTTTTCATTTATTACCTTTAGATAAGTTAATAATGTTATATTTTCATCTACAACATTTCTTCGTGACATCGATACCTTAATATTATATTTCTTATCAAAGATAAATATACTTGCCCAGTGTGTGACAAATTTATAATAAAATATATATAAAAAAAACTAAAAATCATTACTATTCATGAATTATGTGTTTTCCTTATTTATTTTAATTTATTATTTTATTTTGTTTTATTCTAATGTTAAGTTCTATTTGTGTTTTATTATTTGTGTTTTTTAGTTGTATTCATTTACACCGAATAAATAGTTTTTAAATGTTGATCAAAATTATCTTATACGCAGTAAGAAAAATAAGGGCAAAGTAGTTTTTATTCTCTTCTTTTTTCCTCCCTTTATGTTGTTTTTCATTAATTTTTATTTTCATTCTTCATATTTTATACATTAAGGATAATATACAACTTAAATGCAAGATGGGAATGACTATTTATTGCCCTATTTTAGCTATCAGTTTTGCTGTAATTAGCTTAAATTGAAAAACAACTTAAACACTACTTAAAAACTAAACTACTTAATCGACAAATCTTTTCTTTTTTAGTTTTTTATTTCTTATCTTTAACCTTTTTTATGTAAATTTTCACCTTAAGATTTTGTTTGCATATGACTATAAAGTTTATGGATCTATTTATGGTTTACTAACTTGAATTTTGTGCAAATATTTTAGTTAAATTTAGTAGTTTATATTCTTCTATTACGTACAAATTGAAGATTTAATGGTTTGAACAGTGTCAACCATTTGATTTTGGAGGTTTATTTTATACTAGCCCTAACTCTAGTCTTCTTTTATTTACGTAAAAGATAAAATCGTGCGTCAGGGTGTGGGGACAGATGATTATAAAGACATTGACTTCAAGGTTTGGCGACCCATTCTACTTAGGTTTGAAATGTATAGCTATCATAAAATTTTCTTTTTGATCATTTTCATTATTGAGTCAATTATGTTCTTTCCAAAAATTGTTCACCGTTGCAAGTTGAATGCAAAGCTCCGAGAAATTACCAAGTGCATGTGAATTACTCAAATTATGAGGTCACATGTACTTAGGTCAATTTCCTATTCATATAATCGCTTTGTCGAAAACAAAACTTCTTTAACTAATGATTTGTGTACCTTAGATTTAATTTAAAGTTGGAAATGTTCACTCAATCGTCTAGATTTAAGGTCATGTAAACTTACTTGTTCTTGAAGAAGAGGTTTATTGTGACGCAAAAATTGATGCAACCCATGTTTGACGGCGACACGAGCAAGCTTCTCGGTGTCGACATTGGCGGCTCGGAGACGGGTAAGAGGACCGGGAGCCAAATTCGGGTACATAAAGAAGTGCTCTTTGGTGAAAAGCAGGTTAAGCACTGAATCTCCAACATACTCCAGACGTTCATAGGAGAAGCTTTTGTTTGGGTATGAATGATGAGTGAAAGCCTCCTCCAATAACTTCTTGTCTTTAAATTTGTAACCCAGAATTTCTTCCAGTCCATCAAGACTCGCGGCTAGTTGATGAGTTGACTCAACCTCTAACATCGAGTTGTTGTTGTTCTCTTCTTTTTCTGGGCGTTCCATATCATGAACTGTTTCCTCTATTTCCTTCATTTCTTGGGTCTCTGTAATGGCCATTTTTGTTTAGAACTTTGCAGAAAAACCACAGGTGTACAAAACTAATCTGGAAAAGGATAGGAGAAGTTTTAGGGGTCCAAATCTCAGCTCAGACGTGTTAAGAGATGATAGATAGAGTTACCAAGCTAAAAATGGCCCTGAGAGTAGACTATAAAGCTTTAAAATTTTGCATTGCAGCAGTGGTTTATTTCATATAAAAGGAGAGATAAAAGGCTTCATAGGAAAGCAGCAAGAGAAATGGAACAAGTTTACTAAAAGATAGTTTTACAAAGCAGACTATCGATGATAACTAGAGAAGTTGCAGACAAACTATCACTCAACATCAAGGCAACATGGCATCTGGAATGAGGGTGTTATAAATGACAAAACCGAATAGCTAAACATTTGTATGCATTACAAAGTAGTTAGGAATATGTTCTTTTTGTTAAACGCTGGATTGTAGCCGGCCAAGGTTGAACATTGTTCTCTTCAATATATTTTATTACTTTTTTAAGAAAAAGTTGAAGCTCTTTAATCTCACATTTGCTAATATTCTATTACTATTTTGTAAGGCGAATGCTCCCTCTATTTCCAACTTGGGCAACTTCATTAATCAATTCAACAAGTTTTTTAGAGTGGAATTCAATGTAGATAAAAGCATCATTATGCTATTCATGGATGCTAAACCATTGTTACATGAACTAATACCATCTCCAAAATGAAAGTAGCTTAATCCCCCTTCACCTACTTAGGAGTGCCTATCACAAATTCCAATCCACACTACAAAGATTGCATACCCTTATTTAGATAAATTCAAAGGAAGTTAAGAACATTGAATGGTAGCTAGAGAACTAAGTTATGCTGGTAGGATCTAATTGGTGAAAGCAATACTATATAATATGTATAATTACTGGATCTCATACTTAATTCTACTTAAGAAGATGGCCAACGACATAAAGAATCTCTTGAGGAACTTTCTATGGAATTGAGATCCACATGAAAACATAAGTGAAAAGATATCCTAGAAAGACAAATGTTGCTCCAAGAAGTAAGATGGACGAGGGTTCATATCACAATCTATGTGTCATCTAGAATTTTGCACACAAAAATAATTTGTATGCTGCTGATTGAACACCTAAGAGGCCAAAGCTTCTAGGAAGTGAAATGCAATAAAAACTTATAATGGACTTGGATCAACTTGCCAAAGCTGAGAGTAGCTCATGCATTTAAGTGATTTACTGGAAATAGGAAAAGCACCAACATTTCGTGTGATAATTGGAGAAACCTAAGTCCGCTATGCATGCATTCTAGCCTATGCCATCTGAAATATATACTAAAGTCCTAGCCAATGTAAGTGATCGTATAGAACTTTGCAGAAAAACACAATTATTAGGTTTCGTGTTGACTGTCGTGAACCTGTCCAATCTGACTTTGCTGGATTCTGACCGACTCCTTGCCATGAGTCGTCTCAACTTATCAAACGTAGAGCACTGTGGATATAATATGGATAAGAGTTGGTTGACTTTCAACTTTCTAAATCAAGCATTAAAAGCAGAAGAGTTTAAGGCAGCAACAAGTATTTCAACCGTACTCAAAATTGATATACGACAAAATGTTAATTAGAAATTATTGAATTTTTAACAAGTGTAAATTTAATTTATGTACATCCAAAAACTATGCATATAATCATCCTTCTTTCTTCTTGCGTCCATCCAAATTGGGACCCTGATAGTTATGTCTTTAAAATATGGAGAGTTAATTATGAATAAAAAGTCAACATTATGCCATGAGTGGGCGGCATAGCTGTCACCAGTGGAGACGTGCAATCTTGACGCGCAAGAAAAGCTATCTTGCAATTACTTTGACCGAAGAAAAACATACTAAATGGAAGATGAATGCTGGCATGTCGTTGCATGATCCAATTAACTGATCAACTTATTTCGTTTAGGACTAGCACGTAATTTCTGTTTATGAGAAGATATAAACACAACGATGAAAAAATACATATAGCATTGTTAACTAAGTATCATATGCAACAATCCGATATCTAAATCTCGATCAACTTCACACCCAAACTTTCGGTCATATTATGACATAAGTGCCCATGAGAAGTAGGAAAAATAAATAGTACTTGTGTGTCTTAGAAAGTTAATTTAATTACAATAAGCTTAATATTAGGTTAAAAGTACCAATTCACTTCTATAAATTTCGTAAAAATTGTAAATAAGTTTGGTACAATTTTACGGCTTAAAAATTTGTCCTTAATGTGTTAACTTTATCTACAAAAGAATCTATATTTAGACAAAACTTGAGAACATAAAATTTATGAAATGCCTATGCAATAATGTTGAGGGCATATAAATAGTACTAGTGTAGATTTCAATTAATTTGGGCATATTGGAATATCTTTAAATCAATATAATAGTCAGAGTTCTAAAACTTTTTCTAATATATAGAAAAACTTTGATTTTCAAGTTAGCAAAAGCAAAGAATATAAATATTGAAAAGATTTTTTATATGATTCAGTGTGTGTTATCATATCTTATAGTATCTCCTTTATATAGATGATACTTCAAAGAAGTAGAATTGTAGTCCAATTTTACTATGGGATTGAATCAACATAGATGACATCTTATCATCCATCTAAATTATTTTTATTAGTGATGGAATTAAGCCGGAACAAGCTCAGTCTTATCTTCATTTAAGCCTGATTTAAAAATTTATATAAAGGTCTAAGCGCGACCTAAGGTTCGATCTGGCTTCGATTTCATAGCTTGATCTTTGAATAAATGCTTAAGGAATTAAACAAGAAAAAAAAGTGAGAAAGAACATTAGACGACCTTGACATGAATACCAAACTTAGAAACTCCTCAAGTAGAAATTGAAAAGATATCTAATACCACGCTTTTTGGGAATTCTTTGTATGAAATAACCTATGTTTTTCGAAAAAGGGAAAAGAAATGTTGGGCATGAATTAATGGAATGAATAGACATACAAACAAATAGTTATGTTAGCTTTGGCTAAATGGGAAATGGATGATTCGATTGCCTTTGGGTTAACATAAGAACAAAGTTGGCTTTAGGTCAATTAGAGTAAGAGAGGGGGAGCACTAGTGGAGGAACAAAGGAGGTGCCTCACTGGCTAGCGGCGATTAGATAGGAGAGGAGGGAGGGAAAAAATGTTTATTGAAATTGTAAAAATTATGCTACAGTGACTGATTAAAGGATAAGAGGAGCAAATGCAAGGTTTTCATTATTTTTAGAAAACGAAGCCATTTTATCAATTAGTAAATGTTGTTTGAATATATCTTAATAAGATATTTAAGTTTTAGGTCGAGACGAAATGTAGAGTCTGAGCCCAAGTCCAATTCAAAGCCTAACTTTTTTAAAGATGAATGATTTAGAGCTTAGTCAAATTGAGTCGAACTTGTTGAGTTTGACAAAAATGCTATGCCTAATCTTTATATATTAGGATGGATTTGAATAATTAAATTTGCACAAACAAATAGTTAGAGTTATAAAAAAAATTTAGTGAATGAAATTTGATGCTCAAGTTAGTAAGAGCAAAGTGCGCTAAATATTCAGAAAGTTTCTTTATATGATTAGTGTGCATTCTCATATCTTATAGTATCTACATTATAGAGGTATAATTATAGACAAGTTCAATGATGATATTGAATCAAATTAGATGTTAACTTGCCTTTCATTCAAAATTGGATCTTATCTTTATATTTGTACTAGATCTTATCCATTTAAGATATTAAGACTCCTAAAAAGGATAATTTTCCAAGCCAATGATTGCCATATTACAAATAAGTTTTTTATAACATTAGACGTAGATAAGTTGAATGCTATAGGTCTAAAAACCATAATATAGACTTGTATGGCCGCTACACAAATTCAACCCCAAAAATGTATACAATTTATGTTGTATATACAACTTTGATTATGTATCGTAGTCTCAGTATAGATTTTATTGGAAATTAACAAGTGGAATAATCCAGCATTGGAAAGAGACATAAGGATAAAGTGAGTAAGATAGAACTTATAACCCGTTGCCTTAAGGTTTTTGGGTTGAGATATGATTTCTTAGTTTTATATAAGCTAACATTGATTTGGTCTAGTTTCTCCCCAGGCTCTCTCGAAAGACTTATTAGTGTCAGAGTTAGGTTGGCAAAATTCAGTGAATAGAGATTCATGGTTTTAAGTTAGATGAATAGGTGATTCATAGAGTGATTTAAATAACTTCACATGAGCTATGGGTTGAGGGGAGCTAATTTGATATGGAGGGATCCACTTATGAGCAGGAGATGTTGCAAATTCATAAGTGAAATAATCCCACATTGAAAAGAGACATAAGGATAAAGTGAGTTATATACAAAGATAAGACTCATAACCCATTACCTTAATTTTTTGATTTTTGGTTGAGATATGATGTCCTAGTTATATATGGGTTCAATTTGATCTAGCCTAGTTTCTATCTAGGCCCTCTAAAAATCCTACAGATTCCTACTCTAAGTAACAAGGATGTTTTATAAGAACATAACTAGATGAAAAAGTTCTCACTCAAAGACATTATAACAAACACATGAATTTGCGACGTTTTATTTTGCGACGAAACTACATTCGTCTCCAAAAGTGAACATATTTGATGATTCAAAGAATTCATCGTTAAAAATAACCATTTAGCGACCAAAATGAAAAGAGTGGCAAAAGGGAAAACCTTTAGCGACGTATAGCAGAAATCGTCGCCAAATACTGAATATTTAGTGATGATTAAGAAAAATCGTCACTAAACGATGCACACTGGGTGAAGATGTTAGATATTCGTCACTAAATAAGCTTATGGCGATGCTTAACGTCACCATAATTTATCAAACATTTGGTGAAGATCAGTTCATATGCTTGCCCTCCTAATCTAAACCACAATTCTTTGGTATTCTCAGGGTCAAAGGTCAAGGTAGTAAAGAATTCCAGTGTAAGTTCCTTATAAAAAGAGAATTGGAACCATATAAACTAGCCCCACTAGATTCTCTTAGCTAGGTTCTCTACCCGCTCACGCAATTCTAGCCTATCAAATGTGTCAACATCAAAGTATTTAGGAAACTGAAATTTACCTAGAACGAAGGGATCGAAAACAAATACTTTCCTCCTCGGTGTAAATAGGGAATGGTGCTCCGAAGTCCACTACTCGATTCCTTCTCCCCCATCCCGCAACTTGCTGTCTTCCATAAAGTTCCCGTCGGGCCGATTGCTTAATGCGTGGCATAATTAGGCAGAGTGTGGAAGAATTTCGGAAGGTTAAAATTTCTAGTGAGAGATAAGAGTGTTTGGATGCCTGAATTCTGGAGAGATAAAATGAAAATGAAAGTGAAAGTGAAAAGAAGTAAGAACTGAATATATAGGTGGTAAAAAGGGTAAAATGGTAAAATTCCATTTAAAATTTGCACCTTCCCTGTTTTTGCATAATCGCAGGCTGCAATCGTGGCATGCAGCGTACCACCAACTACACGCTCAATCACAGGCCACGATTGTGGCCTGCTAAGCCATGATCATGGCCAGCGGTTGTACCCTAACTTCAATGTCCTTCCAATTTAACTACAAGAATATCACGTAATAGTGTCGGAATATTTCTAACGGAAATTAGTCCGTCGTAACTTACCGACAGAAAGTAAATATTGCGCCAGCAAATACAATGATTTAGCAACGGAAGCTGCATCTGTCGGAAATACTGTAGGAAAAACTTTCGTACAAAATCTTCGACGAAAAATAGCGACGCCAAAACTCTCGGCGACGGGAAAAAATGCAAGAATCGTTCCTGCAATTTAATTGCTTCGCCGATTTACCGATCAAAAACTTACCGTCGGTATATAGCTTTCATTTACCGACGAACGTACATTCTTTCGCCATATATGGTAGTTATTTACCGACAGATAAGCCTTTCCGTCGGTAAATTGTTTACAGACGTTGTCGTGTCGAAGAAGACGAGACGATATACCGACGACATAAAGTTTTCGTCGATAACTGTTGGCATCTTCGTCCACCATTCGTTGAGATAACTCTAGTATACCGACTGAATGTCTGATGTCCGTCGGTAACTGTTTACATGAACAAAGATTACCGACGGCAATATTATTCTGTTGGTACAATTGCTGACAGTTACCGACGGAATATTATTCTTTCGGTACAATTGCCTATAGTTATTGACAAAATGTCGTCTGTCCGTCGGTAACCGACGAAATGTCCTCTGTCTGTCGGCAACTGTTGGCAAGGAAACCTAGTTTACCAACGGAATTATTTTTCTAAAGGGCGGCTGTATGACCGCCTTTTATTTCTAAAGACATTTGAAGTCGTTGGCTGACGTATTGGACATAACCTGCGGCGATGTCGATTTCACAGCGTAATTCGGTGAATAGATGTGGCAGAACCGAGGTACAGAGTCTTCCCGTATATACGAGAGATTCTATTACACACCAAGAGCATGTACAAAGACTTGTAAGTATCTATTTTAATTGACTGCTTTATTTTCATTGAATTTGCTTTATAAAATCT
>JANZXR010000009.1:4259962-4278585 GCA_027575705.1 Erythroxylum echinodendron
GTTTTTATTATTAATTAAGATATTTTAATTTATATTCATTAATCAAAATTTTATTTAATTATTTATATCTAATTAAAGATATATTATTAATAAAATTTTTCGACGGTTATAATTTAAATATAATGGAAATATATATTTAAAAAATTTTAATAAAAGTTTTACTAACGGAAATATACAAGATTTCCGTCGGTAATTGTCTACATACTATACCGACGGAAAATAAGTTCTGTTGGTAATAGTTCAAAATTTATCGACGGACAAAACGTTACCGTCGGCAACTTTACCGACCATATTAGAAACATTCCGATGCTAAATATACATATGGGTAAGCTACTTACTGTCAGTAAAGTTAGCGACGGAAAATTTCTGACGATTGGTAACTTTTCGGTTGAAGTTACCGACAGTTTATTTTTGTCCGTCGGTAATGTTGCTGACGGTAAAGAAGCTTTCCAACAGTAAGTTTAGCTACGGTCGAATCTCCGACTTTTTCGGCCGTCCATTTTTTCCGTCGATAATTTTAGATGCCGACAGAATATTTGTCATTTCTGTCGGTATTTTCCGTCCCTAATTCACTATTTTCTTGTAGTATTTGTTCTTTTTCCAATTATTTTCTCTTTCTCTTCGTAATTTTTTTATAGCCCTTTTTCATTTCTCTCTTTATGTTTGCACAATCTTTCTGTGATTCCAAAATCCTATTCTTTTTCCTTTTTTATACAATAAAATCAAAAATAAAACTAACTACGGAATTCACTATTCTAACAAACTTAAACAACGAAACTAATTTTTTAATTTTTAATTTTCCATAGGTTGCCTTCCATGCAATGCTTCTTTTTACGTAAGTAGCTCGACGCTCCTTTAAGCTCATGGTGGTTGGAATGAATGGTTTGATGGTAGCGTCGTCATTAATCTCAGAGTTTGTACCTTAGCTACCATACTGTAATTACCACTGTCCTTGAAGTTTTCTTTGTCTCACCTTCTTCTTCACGAGCGCTTCTTTTAGAAAACATTTGTAAGATCCTCTATGTCCTCCCATTACCTTTGAGGCTCAGTTTCTTTGAGATCCACTAGAGTTGAAGGAGCTCTGTATTCTCTAATGGTCACCTTCAAGGTTATATGCTCCTTCCCTAGTCGCAGAGTTAATTCGCCCCCATCAACATCAATAATTAAGTATGTAGTGCCCAAGAATGGTCGCCCAAGAATTATCAGAGTATCCTCATCTTCGCTGATGTCCAAAACATAGAAGTCCGTGGGAAAGATAAATTTAGCGAACTTTACTAGCACATCTTCTATGATTCCCATTGGTCTATGCGATGTTCTATCGGCCATCTTAACCAAAAACTTGGTAGGCACTAACCCTCTTAACCCCAATTTTAGACTAAAAGTATAGGGCACATGGGCCTAAGTCTATAAATGCCCTGTCTATAATAATGTTGTTGATACTACAGAAGATGAAAAAGTCCCCCGGGTCATCTTTCTTCGTAGCTATGTTAGGGTTTTCTTCCAGTGGTTGCTCCTTAACCTTCTTCTTGATGGACTCGTATAGTTTGAGCGTCGACTGTACTTGTTCTGTCACTTCCTCGATCTTGTTATGCTTAATTTCTAGTAATTTTTCTCATTCTCTCTTTGTATATAACTCTAGCTACTGTGCAATATGGAACAAAAATACTTGTCGAGTTTCTTAAATTGACTCCATCATGGGCTCAATCGAAAGGTCTTCTTTAACTACTTAACCTTTTCCTTTATTTTCTAGTTCCTCGTCCTGAGTTTGAATTGTAACCATGATACGCTCCTTAGGGTTTGACTCGGTGTTGCTTGGAAGAGTTCCAGTTTGCCAAGTAGACATTGCCTCTACGACCTGCCCCACTTGGACTTATAAATTGTGTATGGATGAAGCATGATTCTTCGTTACTTGTTCGATCTTTCTCTCGAGCCTCCTATGAGCTTCCTTCATGCCTCCGATCTTATCTAAAATTTTGTCTAACTTTGACTCCTTCAAGCTTGTTTTATCCTGCTGAAAGCTCAATTGCCCTTGAGGCTCCATTATTGTTGCTCCTGGTTATCATCTCTCATCAAGTAGTAGTCCATAGTATCACGATCGACTTGACCACATAACTCACACTTAAATTGCATGGCCTTAACCAGAGCAGAGGATGATGCCTTCATAACATTGAGTTGTCAGGTCAAATTGTCGATCTTAGCTTGCATCTTCGTCATTTGATCAATTGTGATGATTCCCTTTTACTCTCTAAACGTGGTAGGTTGCCTACCTCGCTCACTCTTTTATAGGCAATTATTACTGGCTATCTCCTTGATCAATTCCTCTACTTCATTGACCATCTTCCACGTCAAAGATCCTCCCGACGCTACATCGATGGTGTCTTTAGTAGGTGGGTTAACTCCATTGTAAAACATTTGCAGAAGGAATTCCTTCGGTAGGTTGTGGTGTGGGCACTTCCTCCACAGGTCCTTGTATCGCTCCCACACTTCATAAATTGACTCCCCATCACCTTATTGGAAATTAGTAATTTTGTTTATTATCTTAATGGTCTTTGTCTATGGGAAGTATTTATCTAGAAAAGCACGCACGAGCTGCTCCCACGTCGTAATGTTAGCGGGACTCAGTGAGTGATATCAAGCCTTCACTCTATCCCTAAGTGTGAAAGGGAACAGTCTAATCCTAATAACATCTTCCGATATTTGGTGCTACCAAAAAGTATCACAGATCTTGAGAAAAATTATGGTATATGCTTTCAGATCCTCATTCGCCAGTCCATAAAATTGGACATTATGCTGAAGCATATTTAGGAGGGGCTAGCTTGATTTTGAACGAGGCCACTTGAACTGGCAGACTAGCTACTTCTTGGCTAGATGGGTTAAACCTCAGACTCATAAAGTCCATAGGTTCGTTGCTGCTGTCCTTGAGTTACTCCTTGGTCCATGTTTCTCTAAAATTCCTCGGTCATTTGTGATTTTCCTAACCCTTATTCTTCTTCTTCTCGTCGAGCTATCCTAAAGGTTCATTATAATCGTGTTATGTCTAAATCTATCGCCTCTGCTGCACGACTCAAACCCCTCGTGACTCTTGTGTTCATACAAGAGCACAATTCCTAAAATAAACAGATGAACTAAAACCAAAAATTATAACTAACCTAACGCCTTAAACTATAGAACTAAATAACCTTCCTTGGTACTGACGCTAAAAAATTTGGTCACAAGGTTACACGCGCTAAGTTTACTGTTTATAACCTTGGTAAATTTCGCAAGTGCACTGGTCATTCACGTAGTATCAAAGGTGTCGATCCCACGAGGAAGCCGAATCTAGTCCTAAAATCTAAAGTCGTCCTAAACTACAATAATTCTAAACAAGTAACTAATGCAGAAATTAAATCAATCAACAATCAATTATGAGAAAATAAAGTGCTGAAGTGGAAACAAATAGCAATCAGACAACCCAATCTGAAATTAGTCTAGAAATCACCAAGTGAGAGAAAGGAGATTTTGATTCGAAATTAATGGAAACCTAACCAACTATGCAATCATTGACTTAACGGGTCTAGATAGTCCTAGGGTGAATTACTCCTTCTCGAGTTATAATTCTTAACCCTAATTGATGGTCCTTAATTTAAATTACAGAATTATGATCTCTCGATTCGTAATTGGCCCAAAACCTAAATTAGTTCTAAGTTTTCTATTAACCTACTGAAAAATTATGCTCGATCTCTTGTTACACAATTCTATCAGTTTGATTCAATTCTTAACCTATCAATTTACCTAACTCTCATTAGCCCAAATTGATTATTTTTACCCAGCTCACCTCCTCAGTTTATTGCCAAGTTATTAAGAGAAGAATTAAAATAAAAATTAAATCAATAAAAACATAGTCAATTAATTTTTATTAAACTCAAAAATCAAGATCCAAAGGTGAGTATAAACATAAACTCAACATTCAATGCAAACGATTCTCAACAACTATTTCAATTACATAAATAAAACTAAAATAAATAGAAAATATGTCAAGAATGGAGTCAAGAGGCCGCGACAGCAGGAAACCACCTGTTTCGGGAAGTATGTCGCGTCAAGCTCTTATATGTGTTTCTCTTCCTTTGTCTCCTTCCTTAATCTCTTGATTTCTCTCTATGTTTTCTCTTGGAATTGGTTGAATCAAAGCTCTCTTGCATGAATCTCTTGACTCTCTAAAAATTGCTACCTCTGACTTGTAATGTTCTATTTATACTTTTGAGGCTTTAGGTCAAATTTGGGGTTAAAATGGTCTAAAAATCTTGCTAAACTTGAGTTTTTCTGTCAGCCCGATGTAGGCCACGATCGTGGCCCGAGCCTTAAACCAAATTGTCACAAAAGGTTTTAACCTACATTCGCAGGAACGTCTCTAAAAACATTTCTCTACAACAAACAATTAGTAGCTAAAACTATTCTACTACCAAAAGGAAATTATCACTAAAAATAATTACCTACGAATACAATTTAGTAGGGAAAAACTTTTAGCTACAAAACAGAAATGTCACAAAAAACTATGTACGATGCTCTCTACTCTCGTCGGTTATACGTTTTACCAATGAATTGTTTGTGTCAAAAATGTTTTGGCGATGATTTTAGCAAACCATCGCGAATGTTGTTTTGCTATTGGGATTAAACGATGATATTTTTGGCCTCAAAGTAGTATTTAAGACAATTGGTTATTGTTTAGCAACGTTTATGTTCATCTCTAAGGGTAGCGTTTGTTGTAGTGAGACAAGATAGCTATAATAAATTAGGCTTACATAAGGCAAGCTAAAAATGAGAGCTAAATTCTCTATTTAAATGAAATCTTTACATGTTCTTTATATGGGAATCTAATTTTGTTCCATTATATAGAGACATTTATGGTACTTGTAGGGAGGTAAATTTTCCTTAATCGTTCATTTCCCTTATATGAGTCATGATGTGTGAATCTTTCTTAATTATCCTTTAGCTTGCTTACTTTCTAAAAAAAGGATTAGTTTTTCCCTAAGGTGTTGGTAGCAAAATTATCACATATTAGAGTGAAGCCAAAATTCTTTCACACCTCTATTTTTAATATATATATATATATTATAAAGGATAAAATTAGCCTGATTAAAGAGGAAAGATTTTAACAGTTCCTCATTTAATAATGCAGGATTAGTTGCCTCTAACAATAAGAACTTTTGCAATTATGAGTATAGCCTGACTAAGTTACTATTAGCACTTATTTTGCCTACCATATAACTATAAGACATCAAATTAGAATATTGATTGACTCTTGAAGGACTAAGGTCAATATTAATTATTGACATGTCCATAACATAATTATAGCTAGCACAGGCAAGTATGAATTGATCTCATGAAGACTGTAAATACTAGTAATTACCTTTTTTCTATTATTTAGCCTAAGAATTAGATTTTTTATTTTAATTAAAAGAAAATAAAAAGATAAATTAAATTAAGATTAAACAACTATGGTATCAGAATAAGCAAATTACGATGAAAATCAATATAAGATTGTAATGTCTAGGTTATAAATCCCCCTTAAAATCTTTAGATATTATTAACCTTTTATCATAAAATTATATTATTAATTATTTGACCATGAAAATTCCTATCTTATACTAATAACTCTTTAGAGACTATTAACAAATAATCTATCAGTTGATTATCATAAATCTTTCCAGTTATAACCCTTAGGATTGCTTTATCAATTTATGAATTTTGGTATTAAGTTTGACCATAATCTAAAGGATTTATATCGACTTATCTCCAGGTTTGCATGCAAATCCTTTCAATTATGGTATATCTATTTATAAAAGAGGACTTATCAATCTTAATCATATGTAATCAAATCATGCACTAATATTTCAAATATATCAGAACAAGAATAAAACAAATAATTAAATCATAATAATTAATTAATATATTTGCTTTGAATAAAAGATTAAAACATATTGTTATCCCAAACTAAGGTTCATCACATGTAGAAACTAATCATGTTTAGTTACTAATAATACAAATGAAATCAATGATAAACATGCAAAAAAACTAAAAGAAAAAAGAAGAGTTCATAATTTTGAATCTCCCTTTTTCTTCTATTGAATCTTCTTGAAGGTTTGAGGTTAGATGTTGTAATCTACTAGATCTCTGGATGAATTCTTCATGTTTTACTCATCCCTCGATAAAAATTGTTGCCTCTCTATGTTTCTTACATCTCAAATCTACTACAAAAGTCTGCTATCTCCAAATTGCCTTTGCTTACATCTTTTTATAGTAATTTTAGGGTTTTTGAAATGTACATGATCACTTACACTAGCATGTAAGAGATCGTGTATATTCAGAAACACTTGAATTTATGATTTTACATAGGCACAGAGACTTACATGGGCAATATACATGATCGTGTACTTTAATAGACATAGGCATGTAACTCCACATAACCAGAAATTAGTTTCTTTAATCTTCACATGTTCACAGAGACTTACACTGACTATATACATTGGGTTATAGGCCTTTAGTTATTTCAAATCTTCATCTTATGCCACATTGTGATTCGAATTCTTCTCCTTTTGTTTCAAGAAGGAAATTGTAACATATAAATACACTTATAGAAAATTAAGTACCAAATATACAACAAAACCATAAAATATCAAGCAAAATATATTAAATATGGGTAAATAATTATAGTTAAATATGCATCTATCAAACATCCCCATATTTAAGATTTTGCTTGTCCTCAAGCAAATCATAATATAAATTATCAACTTTATAACATCTTTTCTTTATTTCATTTCAGCCTGTCCATCTATACTCTAAATCATCATATCATATTCATCAAGTTAATATACAAATATAATCAAGTTATAATAAAACTAATTTCATAAGTCAATATTAATATGATTCACGTCAATAATCTTATTGAAATAAAAAGCATGAATCTTTACACCCTCTTTAAGGTTTTACTCAAGTGTTTAGGGCAAAAAGTATTAAACTTTCACATTAATGCATAGTAGAATTCTTACCATAGGCTTACAATATTATCATATCTCCATCACTTATATGAAAACTATAAATAAAAATCAAAAGATCTTTATTAGGTTGTAATGAGGCTTATGCATGGTATGATTGGGGTGATAAAAGTTTGATAAATTTGAAGGAAAAATATTATAAAAAACTTGTTCACAAGACATAGGTCCTTTCACTACAAATCCATTGGTACTATTTTTTTGATTCACAATATTCTAGATCACTGATCATATACCACAACAAAAGAAATATTAGACCTTTCAAAATTTCAACTTTTAACTAATCAAATAATGTAAATAACTTTCAAAGTTCAAAAAAATAAAAAGGCTAATAATATAGGTATAATCAATAAAAAAACTAAGGCTTAAATTTGGCTATTCATAAAGGATAAAATAGGTTAAGGTAATTATCTAAGAAATAGACTTAAACGATTGTTAAATCTAAGTGCCTTTATCACTTAAATGCTTCTAATTTAACAAAATATGATCTTAATGTGTATAATGAAAGTAAGTTCTAGAATCATTTAACTATGCATGATAACACACAGAAAAGAATTTATCAATTTTTAATTGAACATCCTTTATAATCCCTATCTGTTTGTATACTGTTCTATTGACCATCTTTACCAAAAACTTGGTAGGTGCTAACTCTCTTAACCCCAACTTTTGACTAAAGGTATAGGAAATCATGTTTATACTTGCTCTAAGTCCACGAATGCCTATTTATGATGATTCTATTAAAACTACAGGGGATGAAAAAGTCCACTGGGTCCTTGATAGGTGTGCAATAGAATATGTTTTTATGTGTAATTGGCATCTGTTTTTTAGCATAATGATTGTGTATTGTTCTAGTTTAAATTCATTTTGTATGTTTTCATTAAGTTTGATTTCCATTATGTTCTTATGTGTTGGATGCTAATTGAGGGTAAGAATTTTTCTTATTTTTGTGTAGGAAAGGAGACGAAGCAAGTTGGAGGATGAACAAGAGAGCATAGAAGAGAAGATTAGAAGATCACATTTGGGACAAATTCCTATGGACATAGGAAATTAAGACAGAAAGTTTCTGCCTGTAATTCCCATACTCGCGGGAATCATGTAGATCCTCATGAGCATAGGAATTGAAATCTGAGGCAATCTGCGAGACTTCATTAAACCTACTTTTTTTAGACTATATAATGAGAATTAAGCCTCTATCTTTAAGGGAGACGACACCTATCTATAGAGAGACTATCCTTGGGTAAAGAACACTTGGTTGGAGCATCAAGGAGGGATTAAAAACAAGGATCATCATTAAGATTGGGCAAAATAGCACATCAAAACCAAAAATCCAGATTTTGGAAAAGAAGAGAAGGAGTTTTCTTATTCACTTTCTATCATTTTAATCTCTTCCTTTCTTTGTAAAGATGGATTATTTGAATGTTGATAGTGTTATGGAGATCATGTTAGGCTAATTTCATATTACGGATTGCTTTTTCATTCTTTTTTCAAAACTCATGTTTTACTGAATTGAAAGAAGTATCTTTGATAACAAATCGAGAGAGTGAATGAGATGAAAATCATGTAGGATTGTAGAACGAGAGTTAGTGACCTATAGACTAACAATTATTATGTTAATTGAATAATTAGAAGAGAGATCTCAATTAGTCAATTGATCATTTATAAGATAGTGTAATAACTAGTTGAATCGGTGCAGTCATTGGGCAGATTGAGAGATCGTCCTATCAATTCCCGTTAATTCAATTAGGGAAAAATAGTTACACCTTGAGAGAGGGTAATTAGTTCATTCAGAAATTTAGGGTGAGACACAATTCAATTAATAAAATATGAGGGAGACAGAATAAGGAAAAAGTAATCTCTAGCATTTAGATCCTTGAATTCAGATTTTCTATGATTGCGGTATTGTCCACTGTTTACATTAGTCTTTTAATTTTAATTTAATTTCCTAAATTAATTGCATTAAAAACTTTATTTTTTAAACAAATTCTTTCTAAATTAAGTGGTGTATGGGCATCAATCCCTGTGGGATTGATATCCGCTCTTTCTAACTACAATTCACGACTCTTTCACTTGTAGTTTTTGAGCGTAAAACAAGGAGATAGATTTTACAATCCATCAACAATTTGGTGCCGCTGCTGGGGACTGATTGTTTAGCATCTTGTTTAATTTAGAATACTTTAATTTAAGAATTTTGATACATTACTTTGTGGATTTACAGTTACATGAACACAAAGAGTGCACAGAGGACGAAAGAAATTATTGAAGACTAATTTATAACATTAAAAAGGAAGAAAGAGACATAAGAAGGGCAAAGTGTTTAAATTTCTAAGCTCAAAATATGGCTGAAGAAGGAGAGCAAGGAGGACCAGAAAGAACACTCATGGATTTCATGAGACCAGGGTTTAGTCCTCAAGGAGTGGCAAGACTATTAGTTCAAGCAAATAACTTTGAGATAAAGCCAGAGCTACTCAACATTCTTCAAAATAGTGTGCAGTTCTACGGGCTATCCAACGAGGATTCAAATGCCCACATTGCAATTTTTTTAGAGATCTGTGAGACATTTAGATTCAATGGAATGTCTGACAATGCAGTGAAGTTGCAACTACTTTCATTCACGTTGAAGGATCGGGCTAAAGCATGGTACAATTCTCTAAATCCAAGCTAGATTACAACTTGGGAGCAACTTTCTCAAGCATTCCTCGCAAAATATTTTACTTTAACAAAGACGACGAGGATTATAAAGGAAATAAAAAATAACTAGCAAAACAGCAGAGAATCTCTCTACGAAGCTTGGGAGTGATTTAAAGAACTTCAAAGGAGCTGCCCTCATCATAACCTCCTGAAGGAATTCCTATTTCAAACATTTTTTAATGGAGTGAACCCTAGCACAAAGGGCACAATTGATGTAGCAGCTAGAGGTTCATTAATGAGGAAGACGGTAGAAGCATCCCATGATTTGTTGGAGGAGTTGGTAAGTAATAGCTGTATGTGGTCGAGTGAGAGGAGTAGACAAGGATAAAAGGAACAGAAAGGTATGATACCTATTGACGAAGGACAAAAGGATCAAATTACGGCCTTGACGAAGCAGTTAAACGACATGCAAGGGGCATCCACCTCAATAGCTAAGGCAGTGCAAGAAAAATATGAGCTATATGGAGAGAACAACCACAACTCTGCAGACTATTTCTTATTGGGAACTAGTGGGATTGAAAAGGTAAGTTATATAGGCCATCCATAGCAAGGTAATAACCCATACTCGAACACATATAATCTAGGTTGGAAAAACCATATGAATTTTTCTTGGAGTAATAATAATGTAGGTGGCCAGCAAAGACCACCAGGACCACTGAGATTCTAGCAAGATCGAATTAGATCATTGGAAAGTAAAATGGATAAATTTATGGAAACGTTTGATTCCAAACTGGCAGCTCAAGAGGAGAATCATAAAAGGATGCATGTAAGCCAAGAGAAGAATCACAAGAGGATGGAGGAAAATTTTGATCAAATCGTGACGAACCATGCCTCATCGATTCATAACTTGGAGGTGTAGGTAGGTCAACTTACTGATGCTCTATTTTCTCGAAGTACAAATATCTTATCAAGCAATACTGCTGTCATACCATGAGAGCAACTCATAGCTATTACACTTCAAAGTGGAAAGAAAATGGATGAGCTAAACGTACGAAAAGATAACCAAGAAAAAGAGAAAAGTAAAGAGATTGAAGAAAAAGAAGAAGAAGAAGGGAATTCCTATGTATCGCCACCACTATACAAACCCAAATTCCCGTATCCATAAAGACTAAAACAACATCATGTGGACACTTAGTTTTCCAAGTTTTTGGAAAAATTGAAGAAGCTACAGATTAATTTGTCATTAGTAGAAGCTTTGGAGTTCATGCCTAAGTATGCAAAATTTTTGAAAGATATACTCACACATAAAAGTACTTGGGAATACACTCAGGTAGTTACCTTGACGGAGAACTGTATTTCTATTATTTCAAGTTAGATGCCTTCAAAATTGTAAGATCTAGGGAGCTTCACTATTCCATGTGTTGTCGAAGAGTTTGAATTTTCCAAATGCTTATACAATTTAGGTGCAAGTATTAACTTGATGCCTTCGGCTATTTTCAGGGAACTGGGATTAGGAGAGATCAAACCAACTTTGATGTTGATTCAACTTATAGATCAATCAATCATAAAACCATTTGGAGTTATGGAAGACGTATTGGTAAAAGTGGATAAGTTTATAATTCCTATTGATTTTGTTGTGTTAGATTTTGAAGCTGATAAGAATTGTCCATTGGTTCTGGGTAGGCCTTTTATAAATACTGGTAGGGCATTAGTTGATGTCCATGAAAGGAAACTTGTATTAAGAATTAGTGATGAATAGGTTGAGTTTAACATCATAAAATCTTTGAAGAAACCAATGGATGGAAATATGTGTATGAAAATTGATGTGATAGACGAATGTGTCAAGGACATTAAGGAAGTCCATGAATTTGATGAAAAACACGTAGATGAGAGTGAAAAGGAGGAGGATGTTTATGAGGAAGTGGAGCTCGAAAGATTAGAGAGGGTTGGTGCACCTACACTACCCTCTATAGTTAAACCTCCAATTCTACAGCTTAAACCTTTACCTGCTCATTTGCGATATACTTTTTTAGGAAAGAAACACACTTTTCCCATCATTATCTCGAATGAGTTAAACTGTGAACAAGAATAGAAAGTGGTGGAGACTATTAGGAAAAGGATGAAATCTGTAGGGAGGCAAATTTCTGATATTCGAGGGATTAACCCTAATGTGGTAATGCATAGGATTAACTTAGAAGAAGGGTGTAGAACAGTAAGAGAAAGATAGCGAAGATTAAATCTGAATATTTCGAGAAGTTGTAAAGAAGGAAGTGGTGAAACTTTTAAATGCAGGAATAATTTAGCCCATTTTAGATAGTGAGGGGGTGAGTCCAGTACAGTGTGTGCTAAAGAAGGGTGGCATGATAGTTATATAAAATGAAGAAGGGGAAAAGATCTCTACTAGGACTATCACAGGATGGCGAGTGTGCGTTGATTATAGGAAGTTAAATTTGGCCAACAAGAAGGATCACTTTCCTTTACCTTTTATATATCAAATGACTGAAATAGTAGATGATCATTCTTTTTATTGCTTTCTGGATGGATATTCAGGGAACAATGAAATTTTTATATATCCAGGAGATCAGGAGAAGACCACTTTTGTAAAGGTGCATGATGGCCATATTTGTAGATATAAACGAAAACTTTGTGGAAGTATTTATGGATGACTTCTCTATTTTTGGAGAGTCTTTTGATAACTGCCTATTGAACTTAGATAAAGTGCTCTAAAGATTTGAAGAGTCACATTTAGTTATAAATTGGGAAAAAAGTCATTTCATGGTCCAAAAGGGAATTGTGTTAGGTCACAAGATTTCAAATAAAGGGATTGAAGTGGATTGAACTAAGATAGGAGTAATTGAAAAGTTACAGCCTCCCTCCAATATCAAGAGTGTCCGATCTTTTCTTGGTCATACAGGTTTTACAAATGATTCATTAAATATTTTTCCCTCATTGCAAAACCTTTGACTCATCTATTGGTAAAAGATGTGCCTTTTAATTTTGATGAAAACTGTTTGACTTCGTTTAACAGGTTGAAGAAAGCACTGATAATAACACCAATTCTAACATCGCCGGATTGGTCACTTCCATTTGAGATTATGTGTGATGCAAGCGACTATACTATTGGGTGTGTGCTAGGTTAGCAAAAGGAAAAGAGGTTACATGCTATCTACTATGCAAGCAAGACGTTGACAAGAGCCCAATTGAATTACGCAACTACTAAAAAGGAGTTTCTTGCAGTGGTTTTTGCTTGTGAAAAAATTCGTTCTTATTTGTTAGGTTCATAAGTTATTGTGTTTACAGACCATGCAGCATTGCGTTACCTTTTCACCAAAAAGGATGCCAAGGCTAAGCTTATTCGATGGGTACTCCTGCTTCAAGAATTCAACATTGAAACCAAAGACAAAAAGGGAGCAGAAGATGTCGTAACAGATCATTTATCTAGACTTGAAGTTGGACATCATGACGAGGAAGAGGATATCAAAGAGACCTTCCCTAATGAGACAGTGATGATGGTAGATAACCCTTTCCTCCCTTGGTTTGCAGATATTGCAAACTATCTTTTAGGTGGTATTCTTTCATCTGATTTATCGTATTAACAAAGGAAGCGATTTTTATTTCAGTTCAGCCATTATATTTGGGATGAACCTGTACTTTATAAGATTTGTGTTGATAGCTTAATTCGTAGGTTTGTTCCTGAAGATGAAATGTTTGAGATCTTAACTCAATGTCATAGCTCACCATATGCAGGACATTATAGAGCTAATAAGACTACTGTAAGAATTTTAGAGTGTGGATTTTATTGGCTAACTCTACTCAAGGATGCTCGAGATTTTATGCTGAAATGTGATAGATGTCACAGAATTGGCAACATATCAAAACGTAATGAAATGCCACTTTTGAACATAATGGAGGTGGAGATATTTGATGTATAGGGTCTAGACTTTATGGGATCATTCCCATCCTCTGAAGGCAATACCTATATCTTGGTTGGAGTTGATTATGTTTCTAAATATGTTGAGGCGACCACTACTCCGACCAACGATAGCAAAGTGTTCAGAAGTTCATTAAGAAGATTTTTACTAGATTCGGCATGCGTAGAGCAATCATAAATGATGGGGAAGTCACTTTATCAACAAATCATTTGAGAACCTTATGAGAAGATACAATTTTCATCATAGAGTGGTTACCCCCTACCATCTACAAACTAGTGGTCAAGTGGAAGTGGTGAATAGAGAGCTGAAAAGGATTTTGGAAAAGACAGTGAACATTTCAAGAAAAGACTGGTCAACAAAATTAGATGATGCCTTATGGGCATATCGAACAGCTTTTAAGACTCCGGTGGGTACAACACCATATCGACTTGTATATGGTAAGGCATGCTACTTACCATTAGAATTGGAACATCGAGCTTATTGGGCAATCAGAAATTTAAATATGGATTGGAAGTTGGCAGGAGAAAAGTGATTGCTACACCTCGATGAGTTGGATGAATTAAGATATGACGCCTTTGAGAATGCCAAGTTATACAAACAACAGATAAAAAATGGCATGATGGCCACATCAAAAAGAAGGAATTCAAAATAGGAGACTTAGTGCTTTTGTTTAACTCAATGTTTCAGCTATTTTCGGGCAAACTCAAGTTAATATAGAGTGAACCTTTCAAATTTCTTCAAACATTTCCCCATGGAGCTTTGGAGCTGGAAAATGATAAAGGAGAATCATTCAAAGTCATTGGGCATCACTGTAAATCATACTATAGAGGGACATATCCATAAGAAAGGGAGGTTATCTCTTTCTTATCCTACGTTTTCTCATGAATCTAATGACTTTAACTTAGCATGCTTAGTTCCTTTTACTGATTTTACTTAATTAGTTCTTTGATTTATTTTAATGTGTTACTATTAATTTGTATCTGATAGACATTTAATTTGGTGTGATTGAATTTTGATTTGCTTTCTTTTGATATCATCTTGATGTTTTTTGTAGGTGTAGGAATCATGGAGAATGAAATTATACTTGAAAGAAAGTTTGGAATCCTGAGGATCATTAATTCCCACGTTGGGAATTAGGATGATTCCCACGGATGTGGGAATCCTTTCCAGAAAATTTCTGGAGAGTAAACCCACATCTGTGGGAATTGAGTGGATTCCTATGGACATGGGAATCTTCTCCAAAAAACTTATGGAGAAGAATCCCATGCCCATGGGAATTCCATCCAAAGGGGGGTTTAAAATTTCCCCCTTCTTTTTGCTTTCATATTCCTTTCAAATTTTTGTATTCTCTCTCTCTAACCTACGATTTTCTCTCTTCTTACTCTCAAAAGCTCCTCATTTTTCATCTAGATTCTTAGTTTGTTTCTCATTCCTTGTCATTAATCCTACATTCTTTCATGTTTTTAAGCATTATTCCTTCAAAGACACAAAGATTCAGTTAAGATTGTTGCTTTTTCTCTATCTAGGTTGAAATTTACTCTATCTTCTTTGTTTTTGCATATTTCTCTTCTACAATGGCACCGAAGAAGTTGATGGCTCAGAAACCATTCGATGAATTGCACAAACGAGTCTCGAGTGAAGGAAAATAAATTTAGAGGCTACTTATTAGGCTCTTTTCTCAATTTACTCGGAAGAAGAATATATGAATTTTCGTGATTTTAAAAAAAGGGAAATCATCCCTCCTAGGTATTTTGATTTTAATTTGTTAGAAAACATAGGAGTAAGGACAAGGATTGAGAGGTTAGCCAACAATATAGGGTGGAATAGAGTGCGACATGAACATTCACCCTATAATGACATTTGAATTTTTTACTACTGTCCAATATACCCCAAAAATGGATGTCTTTTGGTTTCAATTATTTGGTGTTCCATATAAACTGGATTTTAGTGTTATGTGTCATCTTTTTTATTTTCAAAATATAGAAGTTCTAGACGACCATCTTGATTTTGATGCTGACTCATATTGGAATATTTTAACTAAGGAAGACCATTTCAATTCATAAAATGCACCGAACTCTTTAATACGTAGTGCCGAACATTTACTGTTTCATAAATATATGTGCTTAACTGTGTTTAATAAATCTAAGAGTAGTAAATGTTCGGCTAAAGAACTCTTTTTCTTATGGTGCATAGATCACAAAGTAAAAATCAATACATCTTTTAGAATCTTTAGGTCAATTGATAGTGTCATTGACAAACAAAGTTCATATTTTGGAATAGGGCACAATGTCACTACTATAGCTCATTTCTATAATCACAATTTAGAAGAGGTACGTACAACGCCCTACGATATTTTTGACATATCATATTTAAGGCGTCTCGAGATTGTGGAGGTTCATTCCATGGAACTCTGTAATCCTCAAACGCGTATCGTGTTTAAGCATAGGAGATAAATCAATACGGATGTGTCCTAACCATCTACATCCCAAGTAACTCAGGAACTAGAGGACGTAGCAGCAGAGAAGGAACCAAGTGCACCAGTGGTGGTTAATTGACTTTTCCAACTATTAGACCGGGTCGTCTCTGGTCAATAACAAATGATGTCCCAAATAAATGAACTTGGCACTCAAATACGACAGGCTCACAAGGAGCAGCACAATTTGAAAAAACGATTCTTTAACTTCTTTCGAAGGAACAACTTCGAAGCTCCTTCGTGAACACCTTCGCTACCACCATCGGAATAAGCTTTTCTTTTCCCATAACCTTTAGTTTTTTGTTTGTTATTTCGTGTGTGTGAATGCATTTTCCTTCATATGTATTTGATTTCATATTAAATTTTAGCATGCCATATCTTTTGTTTAGTTTTAATTTCCTTAATTGTGTTTTGACTTAACTATCTTCTGTTTGTTCTCATACCAGTTGTTGTTTAATTTCTTTTATTCCATTTAATTTCATTTTCTTTTGTATGGTTTGATGTCATTTCCCTTTATTTGGGTCTTGCTTTGTCACACTGAGGATAATGCGAAATTTTAAGTGTGGGGAGGTGACATTAACTTGCTCAATTGCATTGTTTGCATTTTTGTTAAATAGGATGCATACTTAAGCGTATTGTATGTGTTTTGTAATAGCAATGGAACCACATTTAAATCACTCTGATAAATATTGCCATGAAAATTTTGCCATATAGTTGGAATTAGATTGAATGCATGATTGAACTCAAATTAGGCCCTTTAAGTAGAAAATGAACCATATAGAGAGATGAAACATAGTTGGTTGCATAAGTTTAGTCACAAATTGTGATATGAACAATGAGGTAGTGTAGAGATGCATAATGAGTTTTTAATTGAGCCAAAGCGAGGATTGAGCCATATGACTCCATTTATAGTTATTTCATTTCTTTGTCAAGTGTTACTTCCTTAGGTTACTACCTTCAAAACTTGCTTTGAATCAATTTAAGTCTACTAAATGCATGCTTAATAGAGATGATCTAGGCCCTTTTTGTGTTAACCCTTAAATTAAACGACCTATCTGTTATTATCCCTTACTACCCCCATTGAGCCTTAACCTTTTGCTTCTTAAAAACACCTAAATTCTTAAAATCCTTAAACCCCATTATCCAATCCTTTCACAAGCTTAGTAGAGTATTAAGTAAAACATTAGTTAGGATTGATTCAAATTTTTACCGAGACAAGTTCAATATATTTCTACTGGTGGATTACATTGTATAGAGTGCTAGTTTTGATTAATAGTTCTTCCATGTATGAAGAAAAGTATGAAAAATGAAAAAATATGAAAAAGAAAAAGAAAAAAAGAAAAAGGAAGAACAAGTGAGTAGCATCAATAAGTGCAGAATATTGGTTATATTGGTATATCTCAGAGTAGGTTTTGATTATCGCAATTTTATCTGCTTCTTATTTTATTAATGTTTGTGCTTAACCTCTCTCCATTTCTTTTAACCCACCTTAACCCTTACCATATTACAACCATAAGCAAGTCCGTTTGATCTATTTATGCATGCAATCATTGTAAAGGAGAATTGGTATATTAGTAAGCCTATGGTAGTGTAGTTTCCTATAGGAAGTTTAAGCAAACCCTAGCCCTTATGCAATTGAGGAAAATGAGTGAAAATCGTGAGAAAAATTCAGTCATGCATCTAGACTTACCTTTGAGCGATTATGTAAATTGTGAGTTTGCTTGTGCACACTAATGAAATAAAGTGGTCATGATATATGCATTAACTTGATACTAGAGTTGACTTGAATTTGAGGCATTGTGTGTTTTGATCTTTCTGAAAATGAAGTGGTTGAATTGATTGGTTGTATTTATTTTTCTTGAGGACAAGCAAAGATTCAGGTGTGGGGATGTTGATACATGTGCATTAAGATATGTTTTTATAGGTAATTGGCATTTGTTTTCTAGCATAATGATTGTGTATTGTTCTAGTTTAGGATTCATTTTGTATGTTTTTATTAAGATTGATTTCCATTCTTATGTTTTGGATGCTAATTGAGGGTAAGAATTGCTTATTTTTGTGTAAGAAAGAAGAGGAAGCAAGTTGGAGGATGAATAAGAGAGCATAGAAGAGAAGACAAAAAGATCACGTGTGGGATGAATTCTCAAGTTCGTGGGAATTGAGCAAATTCCTACAGATGTGGGAAATCGAGGTAGAAAGTTTCTACCTGTAATTCCCACACTTATGGGAATCATGCAGATTCCCATGGGCGTAGGAATTGAAATCTGAGGCAATCTGCGAGGCTTCATTAAACCTATTTTTTTTGGACTATATAAAGAAAATTAACCCTCCACCTTCAAAGGAGACAACAACTATCTGTAAATAGACCATATTTGGATGATGAACACTTGTTTAGAGCATTAAGGAAGGATTGAAAGCAAGGATCATCATCAAGATTGGCCAAAATAGCACATCAACACCAAAATTCCAGATTTTGGCAAAGATTAGAAAGAGTTTTCTTATTCACTTTCTATCATTTTAATCTCTTCCTTTCTTTGTAAAGATGGATTATTTGAATGTTGA
>JANZXR010000009.1:4278685-4308366 GCA_027575705.1 Erythroxylum echinodendron
ATTATGTCAATTGAATAATTATAAGAGAGATCTCAATTAGTCAATTGATCATCCATAGGATAGTGTAATAACTAGTTGAATCAGTAGAGTCATTAGGTAGATTGAGAGATCGTCCAATCGATTCCTGTTAATTCAATTAGGGACAAATAGTTACATTTGAGAGAGGGTTATTAGTGCATTTGAAAATCCAGGGTGAGACACAATTGAATCAATAAAATATAAGGGAGATAGAATAAGGAAAAAGTAATCTCTAGTATTTAGATCCTTGAATTCAGATTTTCTGCGATTGCGGTATTATCCACTGTTTACATTAGTCTTTTAATTTTAATTTAATTTTCTAAATTAATTGCATTAAATAACTTTATTTCTTAAACAAAGTATTTTCTAAATTAATTGGTGTCTGGGCATCAATCCCTGTGGGATTGATATCTGCTCTTTCTAACTACAAATCACGACCTGTTCACTTGCAGTTTTTAAGCGTAAAGTAAGGAGATAGGTTTTACAATCCATCAACAGTCTCTTTCTTCAGTATGGTATTAGGTTTCTCTTCTGATGTTTGCTCCTTCACATTCTTCTTGACGAATTCCTTTAATCTAAGCTTCATCTGTACTTGTTCCGTCACTTTCTCAACCTTGTTTGGCTCAATCTCTTTTAACTTCCTTGCTACCCTCTTTACATATAACTCCTGCTAAGCTAAAATAGGGAATGGAAATACACGTCAAGTTGGCTTAATTAGCTCGACCAATGGCTCACTTGAAAGGAATTCTTGACCTTCTCCTTTATCTCCTTCTTCCCGCACCTGTTCCAATTCTTCATCCTGGGCCTAATTGATAACCACGATCCTCTCTTTTGGATTAGACTCGTTATTGCTTGGAACAGTTCCAGCATTCCGAGAAGACATTGTCTCTATTAATTGGCCCACTTGGACTTATAGATTATATATAGATGAGGCGTGGTTCTTTGTTACTTGTTTGAATTTGTTCTCAAGCCTCCTGTGTGCATTCTCTATGCCTATAATCTTATCCAAAATCTTACCCAACATTGTTTTCATCAAGCTTGCTTTATCTTACTGAAAGTTCGATTGTCCTTGAGGCCTGAACTATCCGCTAGTGTTATTTATATAGGAGAGATTAGGGTGATTCTTCCACCCAGAGTTGTAAGTGTTAGAGTAGGGATTGTTATGACCTTGTCATCCATATTATGCTCCCATATAGTTTACTTGCTTCAAATCTCCTTCCTTCATCAAATAATAGTCCACGGTACTATGGTCTAACTGCCCTTAGAGCTCACACTTTAAATGCACGACCTTTATTGGAGCTGAGAATGACGCCTTCATATTATTGAGTTGTCACGTTAAGTTGTCGATCTTTGCTTGCATCTCAGTCATTTGATCAACCATGATGATTCCCTTCTACTCTATAAAGGCAGCAGGTTGCCTACCCCACTCATTATGTCCATAAGCAGATGCTGCTTGCCATCTCCTCAATTAGCTCCTCTGCTTTATCAACAGTCTTCTGCATTAAAAATCCTCCTAAAACTACATTTATTGTGCCTCTTGTCGATGGGTTCACTCAATTGTAGAAAGTTTGTAACACAAACTCGTTCAGTAGGTTATGGTGTGGGCCTTTCGTTGCAAGTCCTTATATCTTTCCCCACGCTTCGTAGATTGATTCCTTATCACCTTGCTTAAAAATCTTCGTGGTCTTAGTTAACGGGAAATACTTGTCTAAAAAGGCACGCACTAGCTGGTTCCATGTCTTAATGTTAGCTGGACTCAGTGAATGTTACCAAGCCTTCACTCTGCCTTTAAGGGTAAAGGAAAACAATCTGATTCAGACTGCATCTTCCATCATCTGATGATGCCAGAAAGTATCATAGATCTTGAGGAAATTAACTATTTGCGCATTCAGGTCTTTGTTAGCCAATCTATAAAATTACACATTTTGCTGAAGCATGTTGAGAAGTGCGGGTTTAATCTCGAACGAGGCCACTTAAACAAATGGCCTGGCTACTCCTTGGTTCACAGTGTTAAACCCTGGCCCCATGAAGTTCATCAGGGTCCCCTATTGCTGTCCTTGGTTCACTCTATGATCTATGTTTTATTGAAACTCCTCGGTCATTATTGATTTCTCGATTTCTTTTTCTTCTTCTTGCTGAGCATTCCTAAGGGTTCATTCTAGCCGATTGTATCTAAATCTTACATTTTTGTTACATAACTCGAGCCTCTTATGACTCTTGTGTTCATACAAGAGCACAAATTCTGAAATAAAATAAAAGAAATGAAAAAATATCCAAAACTAATCTAATTCCTTAAACTACAAAACTAAACTATCGACTCCCTAACAAAGACGCCAAAAACTTGATCGCAAGTTTATGCATAACAAGTTTTAATATTTTTAATCTCGATAATACCGCAAGCGCACAGGTCGTTTGTGTAATATCTAGGGTATCGATCCCACAGGAGGGGTAATTTAATCCTAAAATCTAAGGTTTAACTCAAATTCACAAATAAATAAAATAAAAAATTTAATCCTAAAATTTAAGACTTAACTCAAATTCACAAATAATTGAAATAAACAACTAAGCAAAAAATTAGTCAATCAATAATCAATTTTGGGAATTAAATTAAAAAATTATAAACAAGATAGCAATTTGCACAAACTAATCAAGAATCAACCTAGAAACTACCAATTGAGAGAAAGGAGTTTTAATCTGACCTTAATGAAAACCTAATTGATTATGGAATCACTGAATTATTGGGTCTAGACGGTCTTAGGGTGAATTACTCTCTCTCGAGTTATAATCTTTATCTCTAGTTTATAAAGCCTAATTTAGATTATAGAATTGTAATCTCTCGATTCCCAATTAACCCAAAGTTTAAATTATTTTTGAAATTGTCCAATAACCTACTAAAAACCTATGCATGATCTCTCGTTACACGATTTTACCGATTTGATTCAATTCATAATTTATCAAACTGTGTAACTGTCGTCAGTCCAATTTGATGATTTTCACTCGGCTCACCCTCAGTTTATTACCGAATTATTAAAAATAGAAATTGAATGATAAAACTCAATAAAAACACAATAAATCAAACTTCATTAATCTCAAAGATAAAAATCTAGAAGGTGAGTATAGACATAAATTGACATTCATCAAAACATATTTTCAATGACTATCTCAATTCTATACATCAATAAAACTGAAATAAAATTGAAAAATATGAGTGAAATGGATTAGTGGAGGCAGCAACAGCGGGAAACCTCCTTTTATGGGAAGTACTTCGCGTAGGCTTTTTCTCCATGTCTCTTTTCCTTCGATTCCTTCCTCAAATCTATCAATAAGCTCTCTAGGGTTTTCAGAATTTGTCTAATGCAAAAAACTCCTTTCTCTGTTCTTTATGTTCCTTAAATACCTTGGAAGCCTTAGGGTTCATTTGGGGTTGAAACGGTCTAAAATTTCCTTAAAACTTGACCTATTCACCTATTTTTGTGTTTGATCGTGGCCAAAGTGTCATGATCGTGGCCTAGATCCTGATGGGTCACATCTTTTTGCCACGATCGTGGCCTATTTGTGGGCCATGGTTTTGGCCCAAAACTCTTTGAAACTTCTTTGTTCTTCGCCGTTGACCCTGAAACAATAACAAAGACTTCAAGGTAGCTCAAAAACATAACATTTAAGCTAAAAGATTCATACTAACTTATAAAAACACTTAAACACATAAACTAACACAATTAAAACCTAAACACACACTCAACGCTAAAATTAACACTAAATACCTAACAAATTGAACCTTAAAACATAATGCAAATCACAACTATCAATCAACATCGAAGTAACTGTATAAGCATTTCTCTCATTGTTTGTTATTTGTCTCTTAGGGATTGATTATGTTACCCTTTGTTCAATGTTTAGGTGTTGTGTAAGAATGATTTAATGATTTATTTGGTTGTTTTATGTAAGAACCCATTGATAAAAATGTCACGACCTGGAACCACATCAGGCATATGAAAACTGCTGTATACCCGGGCTAAGGATACTTACAGTACCACTTAACTTGACTATACAAGGCTAACTGAATATCCTTTAAAAAAATTAGGCAGCATAACAGCTGTATTTTGAAAATCCCAAAACTTAATTAAAACATTTGTAAATTAGTTTTTAAACTTACTTTTATATTCACATTAGAACGTTATCGCAACTTCTGGACTTTTACGTCCACTTAAGAGCAATCTCAATAACAGTATAAAAGATTCATACTTAAGGTCGTTTACAAACCAAAAAATAGTCAAGAGTTAATTTACACAATTATAAAGCATATCTACATAATCATGAGCCACTATACAACAAAAGTACAAAACAGAGACTACCCACATGCAATAATGCCCCAAAAATGTTAAAAGACTGCACAATCCACTTAAAGCTTTAAGCTCACTAAATTAACCTGCATGGTTGGAAAATAAAAGGGATAAGTATATTATGCACTTAGTGAGTAGGAAAACATATATCATAAACAGAACCTGGTACACACCAAGAAAGTCTAGATAACCTGAGGATGCGTTTTTTTCACGCATCTAACATGCACACAACCACCTATGAAGTGAACATACATGATATAGAAACATATAGGCCTAGAGTATGACTCAACATATACTGGCTAGAAACCACATAGACCTAGCCTACTAGTCACTCATCCAGTGAACATAGGTTCCAGTTCCAATACACAAGAGTAGAAAAACATCACCTGTATAAACCAAATCTCATCGGGAAGCCAAATCTCAGAATAGGCCAAAATAGTTATGTATGTCCCCACTAGTTGGCCAAACTAGTATATACACTCACTGATTCCTAATATTGGCTCGACTTTTATGTGTGGTGAGTCTAGACTACGGTCGGTAAGAGCTTCATGACCCTAAGTGATGACCTCGTCGGTGACCAGACATCTAGGTGTGAAATCACTCATAAGTCCCATAGAATGGTATTGATACGAGGACTCGAATTTTATGTACTAGCGTTAAGGGTACGAGGGTCGCTTAATCTGTTGTGCCTAGTATATGAATGGCCAATCGTTATCTCACCAATCTAAAAAAAATCATATAAAAATATTAAGTATTAAAATCAAGTAAGGAACTATGCCTTTATTTATCAGTCCAACCGATAAAATGGAACCTTGCCATGACTCTAAACTAAAAGAGAATAAATACACACATCATACATGACTTGGCTATACATATGTAAGTTCCAAAACATTATTTCATGTAATAAAAGTCATCAGTTGAACTCCAAGTGCCAAGTTGTTCATTTGAGATTCAATTCTACTATGCATTACATAGGTTGAAAATTCACATAGAAGTCATCATACATGTCTTCGGTTGTCATAATCCTATTTGAGAGATATAGTTTACCAACTCACCTAAAAAAAGTATACACTCCCTTGACTTCAATAATCCTCGGTATGAGTTCCCTGATCCACAACTTTCTAGCCTTTATAAATGCAATATACAATGTATTTACTACTCAAACATGTATCTCATATTTATACACCACCACATAAGTGTATAAAACACAATATCATTATTTTTAAGCTAAATGATTCAGCAATTAAGTTTCTCACATGATTACTTCCCTTATTATTCGCATAAGCTTTCTTTTGCATTTTTCAAGGCATTTAATGCCTTTGATCCAATACTTACACATTTCAAAGCATAATTAAGCATATTTTCATCAAAGCACATTAGGCCACTACTCATCAATTTAAGAAAAAATTCAAGTTTACTCTAGGTAAAAATGAAAGCCTTTTTTCGATACACACGATTACAATCCTTAAATCCTAAGCCAAGTTCACTTAGGCATTTTATAAAAAATCTAATGTGCATGACTTTCAAGTCATATTTTTAATACTTTATCATAGTAATTCATGCTCCTATCTTGTTATGCAATAAGCACTTCCAAACAACAACACATTTCACCACTCTAGTAAATCCAATTGCCTTCATTGAAGCCATATTCATCATAATTATACAACTCATTACAATAGTTCATTTCTTCCCACATAATTTTGGCCAAGCCTTATACAATATACATTTTCATTTTCTTCATCATCAATTCACATTATTGAGACACAATTAACTCTATAGAATTTATTTAAACCATGAATTTCAACAGAAATTCAAAATTTCTCAAACTTTCACCAAAGAGAGGGCATTTCGATTTTGACTTAAGGAGACTTCTCCATGACTAATTTCATTCATCTAAACCATGTTTCATGCTTATTCAAGCATGGAGAACAATATATCTTAACACCAAACTCAAAATCAAAATGTAGAGAGATATGAGATAAAATTTACCTAAACTTTCCTTTAGTGATATCTTAAAATCTTTTGAGAATTTCTCACATCTAATGATAGATTTGAGTTCCTTGATCCCAAATTAACTTCGAACAACTTGTTTTGGGTTGGAGAATCAAAAAAATGGTCGAAATTGGGTGATAACCGAATGTGTTCTTCTCCTCCTCTCTTCTCCTTGAAGTCCTTCCTTTTAATTAAAACAAAGTGTTTGTTCTTCTCCTCCTCTCTTCTCCTTGAAGTCCTTTCTTTTAATTTAAAAAAAGTGTTTTTTAATGTTTAATGGTGGGGTGCATAGCCACACAAGGAAGAAGGGTCTAAAATATTCACTCTTCTTTGACCAAACATGGTGAAATTACCTTTGTACCGTTAGCTTATATGAAATTACCCTTATACTCTCCAAACTTTTCCTAAATTTGCAATTAAGCCCAAAATTTGAGAATGACCAAAATTTTACTTTCATGTTGTTTCCTAGACTTTTGAAAATTATAATTAAGCCCCTTAACTTTATAAAATTACATATTGGTCCTCCAAGAATTGAAAAATTACATTTAAATCCCTTAACTTTTAACAATTTGCAAATAAGCCCTTATGTACATCAACTTTTCCAATAAAGCTTCTAAGTGTCCAATAAGTCTATAAATCATGTTCAATCACCTCTAAGGCATAACACATTTAACTTGGCCACAATGGCCTTATCAATCCAATGGACTTCATTTTAAACACTTAGAAGCTTATATGTTAGAAATCTCTAAGATTTCACATACCGATGAACTCTAAGTTCATGTAAGGGCATATAACATTATATATCAATGGCATACATACCAAAAAGATTCAAATACATTTTTGAAATATACAACCATGTACATATCAATATACAGTAGTATCTCCAAGTACAGACTAATAAAAAAGGGCTTAAAGAGTCCGACATTACATAGAATCTTCAATATAATCTATAATTATTATGTTGAAATTCATTTGTGGCAACTAATGGTTTCGAATCATTGGAAATAACATAAACTAGGTTAAATGACCTGAGCTTGTGTGGTTATTGCCTTGATTAATTTCTTTTCGTAGTTCGTAATGTAACTGTCTGTTCTGGGTTGTTCGATAGCTAGGTTTAATTAATGAGCTCTTAATTAAACATGACCAAAGAGAAAACAAAGTTAATAAAGCTTATTGTTAACCTACGATTAATGGTTTCTATAAGAGGTGTAAGAACAACTATTCAATGAAATATTTTCAACCATGTGTAGGCTGAGATTAAAACGATGATCAGGTCCTTAACGAACTCATCACTTTCATCATTTTTAGATTATTTGATTTAATTTTCTTTTGTTGATTTAGTCTCATTTTATTATTTTTATTGAAATCTAAAAGCAAACCTCCTATAGCCTAAACACTAATTATTTTCATTTCAAAAGCTTTACACACTCTCTCTGTGGGATCGACCTAGACTCACCACTACTATAGTTGTAGGTCTAGTTATTTTAAGTAGCGTTATGATGCGTTATCTCAATTTTTGCTCCATTTTTAGGGAGTGTACAATTTAGGTTTTGTTCTTGATTTTAATTGGTGTTTTGTACATATTTGTTTATAATTAGTTTCTTTTTAGTTATTTTTTCTTTTCACTTTTTGCTTAGTTTTTGTGTGTTGAAAAACATTTATTAAAAAAATTACATGGACAGAAGTAATTTTTTCTATAACTCATATTCCTAATCCTATAGCTCAAATTGGAATGACATGCTAACTTTAGGTATGGATGGGATAACTAACAAAATTACTTCTATGATAGTTTGCAAGATGCACAACAATTACCATATAGACTAGAAGCTTCTTATTACGACTCAGGTCCATTTATAAAAGAACTACTTAATGTTGTCGATGTTAACACTTTAGAATTTCAGTAGGAAGAAAGAAAATTTTGGTTTAATTTCCAAGATTTGGAGTAACAACAAAATGAAGGTACATGTTTAGAAGAATCAATTAATGTTGTTGTTGTTAATACTTTGCAATTATAGCAGTTCCATGAGGACATTATACAATTCCATTAAGATACATTGTCTAGACTCTATAACTTGGCAAGCCAGGTGGGTCAGCTGGCAGAAGCTATCAACCACCTAGCTTCACAAAGAGAAGCCGCATGACTATATTAAATTGAGATATACCCAAGGGACAGTAGTGTAGAGGCCTTACAGAGTGAATAAGAGGTTGAGAATTTAGAGAATACTATTAAAGGAATTGCTTGTGTCGACGAAGTGGAGAAGGAGCTTGAAGCAAAAAAGGATATATCTCTTAGCTTGAAGGTAAATATCGAGTCCCTAACTATTGTTAGGATGTACTCTTTACCTTTACCTAATAGGTTAAAGAAATTAAATGAAGAATATTGTAGAGACATTTGAGATCCTTCCAGAGTGTATGGACTTATTAAAGATTAAGAATTTGAAGATAGGGAAGATGCTGGAGGTGAATGCTCATCAACTTAGGCCCTATCATGAAGAACCTCAAGTGGAGGAAGTGCATATGACACCCGATGATCATAATTTTGTCATATCATAAGGAAACAAGGAGTTGAGTTAGTGACAATAAACAAAGGCGTTTCTCAAGGGAATTACATTTCTTTTCTTTACATTTTCGCACTTGCTTTTTATATGCATGTGTGTTTTTAAGTTTGTTGGTTGTTATGTTTTTTTAAGTTTTCATCACAATGAGAGACAGGATAAAATAAAAAAACATTTTCTTATTTTTTATATTGCTTATAGGATTATATAGTCATGATTAGAGAGTGAATTGAGTAGAAAAATCCATGGCAACTTTAACATGTACTTTTACTCTTGGGATTTTCAATATGCATTATCTTTAAAAGACTAGTGACTAGTGGTAGATAAAAGTCAGTGAGATTTTAAGCCTTATTAGACTAACACATCCATACCAATCTCATTGTCTTTTGTTTATGTATGACCTTCATGATATGTAAATCCACAATTTGCCTTAAATTTCTATTTGAGCCTGCAAATCCATAATTTGCCTTAAATTTCTATTTGAGCCTGCATTTTTATCATATATATTAAAATAGAAATGATAGATGCATTCTTTCTTTGTATAGACTATATTAGCCAAATAACCTACCACTTGGCTATTAAAATTAACCGAATGTCTAACATAAGCCATAAAGCTAGTGAAGCATTTGTTGATTGTTGATGATTATGGATCTACAAAACTATAAGTGTGGGGATGTGCATATGTGAGCAATGGTTATAATTGTTGGGATGATATTTTATGTCCTATCAATGAAATTCCCATGTTGATGTAGCTTCTTTCAATTTTTAAATAAAAATAAAAAATTAAAAAGAAAAGAAAAAGAAAAAGAAAACAAAAAGGAAGAGAAAAAAGAAAAAGAAAGAAAAATGTTTGAATAAAAAGATCAAGGAGGAAATACATTTTTTTTGAAAAGTTATTCATGATTATTTCTCCTCCTGAAGTTGTATTGAATGGGTGATTTGCTTATAATGTATATGAGGTAGATGTTGCTTTGAAAGATTACTCCTTATAGTTTCAATGTATTGATATCATCGATTTTTACAAATGATTCATTTTAATTGGTTATGCTTTATGTGGTTTATAGTGTGAGAGCTTGGATTTGATCTGTAAAATATAATTGTTGCATTCATCATAGCTATTGGTACCCAGTTTTTAATGAATGTTAGAATATGAGCTTGATGTTTAATTGAGTGTTACTTTTTTTTCACTAACTTTGATGGCTTTTATGCTACATTACCCAAAATACATCTCACCTTACCTTTTCCCACATTACAATCTTAGAAAAGTTCTTTGATTTATGATTATACACGTGACTCTTAATGTTGGAGAAATGAAATAATATGCAAAGTTATGAAATGTCATGATCATGAATGGTGTTTAAGTGTACCTATGGATCTATCTTATTTAAACACATTTTGTTCAAGTCTACCTCTAGATTGCTTAGTTTCTAAGGGTGATGAATGTTGATTGATCATGAGTAGAAGGATCGAATGTTGAAATCTTCCTAGGGTTTTGAAAGTTGTTTCTCTTTACCTATAATTATGTATTCTTGGGAAATATGGGAAATGAACAAAAGTTTTTGGGTCTGTGACTTTGATTTTAATGTTTTGCTTGAGAAAACCAAAAGCTAAGTGTGGGAGAAATTGATATATATGTGCTTAATTGACTATACATTTATTCCATAATACTTAGTGATTAATGATATGAAATGCTTAAGATACTCATTTTAGTTCACATTTGATTTTAGGTATAATTTAAAAGTGAATGAGCCAAAGTGAGTCAAAAACACAATATTTGAGTCGTCTTCTTGAGATTAATACTCACTTGTCTTCATGGTGTAAGTAGAAGAAGGATTAGAGCGAGATGAGATAAGAAGGTGCCACAAGGAATGAAGAATAACATAAGTCATGGCTAGAGAAATATCTCACGACCATGAAAAATAAGTCATTACCACGAGAGTGCTCTCACGCCCATGAAAATTTTTCATGGGAATGAGAGTGTTGTCATACCTACGAAAAATGTATCATGAGCGTGGTTCTTATGCCAAGTCCGGCCTATGACATATGGAAAGCTCAATCGAAAACCATACTTTTTAGTATAAAAGCATTGTTTTGACGGCAGAAACTTTATGTTTTGTTTGGGATTTTTGTTCTAGGAGTGAAAAGTCTTAATTTTGAAGAACAAAAGGGGCAAAGCTCCATTCCTTTGGAAACCCATGGAGGGCTAGATTCCTGGTGCCAGTTTGAAGGTGAAATCGACTTCGAAGAACCTGGTTAAGCATTTCTTTCATTGTTTGTTGTTCTTTATCTTAGAGATTGATTATGTTATCCTTTGTTTAATGTTTGGGTGTTAGGTAAGAATGATTGAATGCTCTATTTTATTGTTTTTATGTAAGAACCCATTGCTAGAATCTTCAATATAATCTGTAATTGTTATGTTGAAATTCCTTTGTGGCAACTAATGGTTTCGAATCATTAGGGATAACATAAGCTAGGTTAAATGACCCGACCTTCTATGGTTGTTGCCTTGAATAATATATTTTCCTAATTTGTAATGCAATTGTCCAATTAAATCAAGAGAGCTTGTTCTAAGTTGATCGATAACTAGGTTTAATTAACAAGCTCTTCTTAATTAAATATGACCTAAGGGAAAACTGAGGTTAATAGAGATTATTATTAACCTACAATTAATAGTTTATAAAAGAGGTGTAAAAACAACAATTAAATAAAATATGTTCAACCGTGTGTAGGTCGAGATTGAATCGATGACTAGTCCTTAACAAATTCATCATTTTCATCAATTTTAGGTTGGTTGATTTAATTTGCTTTTTTTAGTTTAGTTTCATTTTATTATCTTGTTTGAAAACTAAAACCAAAGCCCCCATAACCTAAGCACCAATTATTTTCATTTCAAAAGCTTTACATACACTCCCTGTGGGATCGACCTAGACTTACCACAGCTATAGTTGAAGGTCTAGTTATTTTGAGTAGTGTTATAACGCACTACATCACTAATAATATGACTTACAAAAGCAATGTTATTATAACTATCATCCTTTTGCATACTAATTCAAATTAACATTCAATAATGAAATAAAGTATTTATGGATAGATTTAATTAATTCAAGATATCAATTAATAAAATATAATAATAAATATTAAAATATTCTTAAGAAAATTAAAATCATTAACCCCCTTCCCCACACTTAAAATCATACATTAACCCTCAGTGTACACAATATAAGAATGTATTATATGTGAGAAAGATGATTTAGTATTTCCTTGAGTAATAAGATTTTTTAATTTTGATTTTTGGATGATCCATCTAATTTTAGATACTAACATCCTTACAAAATATACAAAAAAAAAGGATAAAATAATAAAATAAAATAAAAACAGCACAAATAATTAAGAAATATGAAATAATAACAATACAAATGTTAGACAAAAAGAAAGAATATAAGAAGAATATAACATTAAAGATAAAAAATTAAGCATCTTCCTCGTGGTATACCTTAGGCTAGTCCAACGATGGAGTATCCTAAAGTTGATGATCCTAAGAAGGTGGAGAAGTTGCTAAGGAAGTACACTCGCTAGATGATGAAGGCTGAAAATCAATGCTTAATGGTATGCCATTAATAACAATAGCGCTCTCATCTATCTGACTATGGTCTAGATCCTACTTAACCTCCCAACAGAAGCTTCAATCCATCTTACTCACTCGACAAGCTCTGCTTGCTATCATCAGAGAATCATTTGAGTACCCAAACGCTAAGCTACCCATCCTTCCAACATTGCTATCTTTAGCTAGTCTAGATATGGTATCCTAGCCCTGGGAACTCTTAAAGAATCATTTATTGATACTGCACCTCTTGTCTTAGGTTTTGGTGACCGTGGATAACGTAACCAAATGTCTTTTCTGAGCCTTGAAGCTAGTGGAACATTTGTTGATTTTTTAGTTTGTGGAAGTACTAAATTCTAAGTGTGGATTTATGCATATGTGTGGCTTGGTTAAAATGTTAGGATGTTATTTTATATCTTATTATTGAAATTCCCATCTTGTTGTATTTTATTTTAATTTTTATAAGAGAAAAGAAAAGAAAGGAAAAGAAAGAAAGAAAAGAGAAAAGAAAAAGAAAAAGAAAAAGATAAAAGAAAAAGTAAAAAAGTATAAATAAATGTATCAATTGAAAAGTTGTTTATGATTAATGCACCCTCTTAAAATTGTAATGAATATGTTATTTGAGTATGATGAATATGAGGTAGATGTTGGCATGAAAGGTTAACATTTTTTCTTTCAATTTATTGCATCAATTGTATAAGCGATTCCTTTGAATTGGTATATGCTTCATGTGGCTTGTGCATGAGAGCTCAATTGGGTTATGAAATATAAATGTTGCATTCGTCATAGTTGGCGGCACCCAATTTTCAATGAGTGTTAACTTGTGCACTTGATGTCACACTGAGTGTTGCTTTGTTTTACTAGCTTTACCCACATTATAACCATGAAAATTCCTTTGATTCATGATTTTGCATATGAATTTTAATGGTGGAGAAATGAAATGATATGCAAAGTTGTGGATTGTCATGATTATGAATGGTATTTAGTGTACCCGTAAATATATTTTAGTTAGACATATTTTTCGAGTGTACCAGTAGACTGCTTAGTTTTTGAAGACGATGAATGTTGATTGATCATGAGTAAAAGCTTGGAATGTTGAATTCTTGCTATGATTTTTAAAAGCCTTTCATCTTTATTTATGATTATATGTTCTTGGAACGTATAGGAAATGAGTCAATGTTTTGGTTCAATGAGCTTAATTTTATTGTTTTGTTCGAGGATGGCCAAAAGTTAAGTGTGGGGAAATTGATATGTGTTTAATTGATTGTGAAATTATTCCTTATCACTTAGCAATTGTCGACATAAAATTATTGAAGACACTCACTTTGACTCATATGTGATTTTAGGCACAATTCTAAAGCAAAGAAGTTAAATTAAGTCAAAAGTTCTATATTTTTTCCATTTTCTAAAGATTAATTTTCACTTGTGTTCATGGAGCAAAAGAAGAAAATAAACTTGGACCAACATGCAAGCAATATTTATGTTTTATGCATACACACACGTTGGGAAAAAACATTATAGCAGATGGGGAGCAAAGACACGTCAAAACGATGTGCCTTAAATGGAAGCAAATGGAGCAAAACGACAACACATGGGCAGGCAACAAGAAGAAAACGCAGCACAGCAAATGGGGAGAAAGCATGCCAAAACAAAATCCACGCTAAAGGAAACACAAATAACGTCTGCATTCAATATGTGTTTAATTATTGATACATTTAATCATTTACACTTAGCGATTAATGATACGAAAATGCTTAAGATATTCACTTTAATTCCTATATGATTTTAGACAATTTGGAAGTAAAGAAATCAAAGTGGGTTAAAAGCATGATGGGTGGAACATTTTTGAAGGCTAATACTCAATTTTCTTCATGGAGTAAGAAGAAGATAAGAAAATGCTAAGAAAGGAGATATATGTTGAAAAATATAAAAAAGATTAAGGTATAAGATGGGACAGCCCTATGCACGTGAATTCAATAGTTGATAAAAAAAAGAAGAGTAGTAAGTGGGAAAGCACGAAATGGCATGCACGAGACGTGGAAGCATGCACCAAAATGACGTTGCACACAGCACCACACACCCAACAAGAATGACAATGCATACAGTAGCTAGAAGGAATAAATAAAACGTGCAGTATCACTTGGACAAAACGCAACATGGTTTGTGTTTAATGCAAATACATGCAATGGTTTGCATTTAACACAAACACAGACAGTGCTTACATTTAACATAAATGTTGTCATTCATGCTAAAAGGAGGGTTTTAAAATAAATGATGGCAAAACAGTAGAGGGGGATAGCTTTTGGAGGAAGAAAAATAGCATAGGTAAGAAGTAAGAGCTGAAGGTGGTCTTCGACAGGGAAAATTTTCATGGAGGCTGAAACATTTTGATGAGAGACCTATGGAGGACTAGACATCCTGACGCTAGTTCGGAGGTGACATCAACGCCGACAACATGGGTTAAGCATTCCTTTCATATTTTTGTTGTTTCTTTCTCTCTTATTAAATTGATTGTGTTATCATAGGCGTATGGAATTGGGTTTTGTGTATAAATTATAGTATTATCATTATTTTTCGATTATTTATGTATAAACCCATTGGGTATTGTGAAAAGATGATTTTAATAGATTCACGGAATCGTTATTTGTAAAGTCATTGCTAGAATTTCGATATAATTCGTAACTGTTATGTTAAAATTCATTGTAGAGACTAATGGTTCGTAATCACTAGGGATAATGTAACCTAGGTTAAATAATGCATCCTATGTGGTTATTGCCTTGACTAATCCATTTTCCTAATTTGTAATGCTATTGCCTAATTAAATCTAGAAATCATATCCTAGGTTATTCGATGGTTAGGTTTAATTATCGATTATATCTTGATTAAACAATACCTAAGGGAAAACTCGGGTTAATTATTAACCTACAATTAATGGTTGCTAGGAGAGGTTAAAGAACAACAAATCAATAAAATATGTTTAATTAGGGTGTAGATTGAGATTGAACCAGAGAACTGAGTCCTTACCCAATTCCCCACTTTTATCATTTTTTGCATGTTTTCTTTAATTTGTTTTTATTTGTCTAGTTTCATTTTATTTTCTTATTTCCAAAATCCAAAACCACCCATTAAACCTAAACACCTGTTGCTTTGATTTCAGAAACTTTACACACTCTCTCGATGAGATCGACCTAAACTCACCATTGCTATAGTAGTAAGTCCAGTTATTTTATTTTGACTAGAGTTACGACTTACTGTCAATTTTAGCATAGTTGCCAAGGAATGCGATGTTTTAGTTTTTGTTTGTGATTTTAATTAGTGTTTTGTATATATTTTTTTGTAATTAGTTTCTTTTCAGTTGTTTCATGATCTTTTCATTTTTTTGTTTCGTGTTTATATTTTTTTTTGATATGGGTGGAAGTAATTTCTTTTATAACTCATATTCTCAATCCTATAATAATATTTGGAGTAATCAACCTAACTTTTGTTATGGATGGGATAATTATCAAAATTACTTCCATGATAGTTTGCCTTACTCACAATAGTTCCCGTACATATCATAAGTTTCTCATTACAGTTAGGTACACCTTTGGACAACTATATGAAAACATGTAATGCTTACAATCTTCAATTTCAACAAGGTATACAGCAACTTCAAGAGAGTACAGTAGACTCAATAGGAGATCTAACAATTCCAACAAGATGAAAGGCAATTTTGGTATAATTTCCAAAATTAGGAGGGCCAGCAAAAACTCAAATACATCCTTGAAAGAATTAGTCAATGCTATCATTTTGCAACTTCAGCAAGATGAAAGGCAATGTTGGCATGATACAAGGTCTAGCGTCCAAAATGTGGAGAACTAATAACATTTAGGTACATCTCTAGAAGAACTGATTAATATTATGAATACTAATAATTCGCAATTTTAGCAGGATGTACAGCAGTAGTTGTATTAGTTCTGACAGGAAGCAAGTTTTAGATTCCAAAACCTAGCAAGCCAAATGGGTGAGATGGTAGTAAGAATCGACTACCTAAAATCATAAATGGAAGAGGAGCAGTCACTCCAACCCGAGGAGTAACCAATGGATGTTAGTGTGGAACCTTACAAAGTGATGAGGAACTTGAGAATGAGAATCTTAAGATGACTACTCAAGGAATTGCTTGTGTGGAAGAAGCTGAGGAGGAGCTCGAAGCAGAAAAAGACATATCTTTTAGCTCGTAGGTAAATACTAAGTTCCATTTTATTGTTAAGAATGAATCTTTAATTTTACCTAGCAGGTTGGAGGAATTAAACGAGGAAGAAAAAGGAGAAGAGACATTCGAGATCTTTCAAGAAAGCATGGACTTAGTAGAGATCAAAGGTATAAAGATGGAGAGGACATTAAATGGGAATGATGATCAACTAAGAACCTATCCATAACAACCTCGCGTGGAAATGGCGCTAACTGTAATACCTGAAGATCACAATTTTGTTACATAAGGAGAAAAAGGAGTCGAGCCAGCGATCCTAAACAAAGATGCTTTTTGGGAGGCTACCCAAGCGAAGTAAATTTCTTTTCTTTACATTCCGCATTACTCTTTATTTTCATGTGTGTTTTTATATTTATTTGTGGTTTGCAAGGTTACTCATATTTAATGCATCCTCTTAAAGTTTTATTGAATAGGTTACTTGAGTATATTGAATGTGAGGTAGATGTTGGCTTGGAAGGCTCACTCTTTATGCTTTTAATGTATTTTTATCAATTATATGCATGATCCCTTCAGATTGGTATATTTTTCATATCGTTTCTATATGAGTGCTTGAGTTTAAGTTGTGAAACTTTTTTTCACATTCATTATAGTTGATGTACATAATTATGAGTGAATGTGGTTTGTGTACGAGAGCTCGAGTTTGAGTTGTGAAACTTGTTTTCACATGCATCATAATTGACGTACACAATTATGAGTGAATGTACACAATTTTTGTGTGGACCAGAAGCTTCTTGTCAAAACTTAAGTACATCTCTAGAAGAACTGATGAAAGTTATGATTAGTAACTATCTTCAGTTTCAACAAGGTATACAACAACTTTGAGAGAGTATGCAACAACTTCAACATAATACCTAATAGTTCCAGTAGGAAATGAGGCATATAACGTCTAGAAACCAGAACTTGTTAAGACAAATAGGTGAAATGGTAGTGAGGATCGAATGCCATATCAACCCGAGACATACCCTATGGATGTAAGTGCATAAATTTTACTAAGTGATGAGGAGCTTAAGAATTTTGAGAACAATCCCACATATGGCCATGTAAGTTAAAGTAACTTTATTTCTTGCATTCTTTGTCTCGTTTTTAGCCTAACTAATCTCTTTTGTTTCCACGAAGGAAAATAAAATTTAACATCAATAAAACAGCAACAAGGATATGAGTTTAACTTATGTTGGTTCGTATTCTTCTAACTTGTATATTAAAAAATGAAACAAAATAAGTTTCTTAAGCACATCATAACATTTTACTTTTTGAAAAAAAGTAATTGAATTAATTTCATCATAAAGGCCACATATGATTAAAAGATAATAAGAATGATATAGATGTGTTAAACTAAAAGGCTCAAAATGTCACAATTTTTTATCTATCCATTAGTCGCTACTCTTTTAAACAGAACATACATTGACCAATGATAAGAGTAAAAATACATGCCCAAGTTGCTATGAATTTTTCAATTGATTATACTATGTAATTATAACTATATAATCCTAGAAGCAATAGAAAAAGAGAGAATGTTTGTTCTTTCTAACCCGTAAAAAGAACTTAAAAAAACACAACAAACAAACTTAAAAACACACATAATAAACAAGATCTCAACCCCCACACTTAAAATCAACTTTGTCCCTAATATAACATTAATTGCAAGAAATGGAGCATTCGATAAAAACAACAATTCTAAAAATGTAAGGGAAAAGGAACAAATTCCCCTTAAGTTGCCTCCCAAGCAATACCTTTGTTTATTATTGTTGGCTCAACTCCATGCTTTCCTCTTCAAGTGATAAATTTTTTGTCTCTAGGGATCACAACTTCTCCACTTGAAATTCTTCAGGATAACGCTTAAGTTGACGACTACTTATATTCAATGTCTTCCCTATATTTAGACTCTTAATAACTACTGCACCATTGTGAGAGACATTAGTAACCACAAAAGGATCAACCCAATAAGAATGTAATTTATGTGGAAACAGTTTATATCTAAAGCAATAAAAAAGAACTTTTTGTCCAACAATAAATCTTTTCCTCGAGACATTGAAAGCTTTGGTCTTCTATTCAAGTAAAACTGCTTCCAGTTTATCTATACATTTCTGCTCAAAATATTCATATGCTAAAGGGTCAATCACATTAATCACGAAAACAAAGTGATCAACTTGGGGTACTTTTCATGACATCAAAAATATTGAAATGAGTTACTCTCACCATTATGTATCTTAGTTTGAGCTACGTTAAGGAATAATCTCCCCAGTAAGATAAGCATGAGATTATAAGAAGTTTCATCATTCATATCTACTACATACAAATCTACTAAGAATACTAATTCATTTGCTTGCATTAAAACATCCTAATTACCCGTTGTGGATAAGAATTAGTAGAATTAGCCAATTCTATAATATCACTAATTTCTTTCAATGGACCTAAATTTTAATAATCATACATGGAACAATGTAGAACATTAATTGATTATTCTCAATGTAATGTGGCTTGTTTAATCTTAATGTTGCTAATTTTATAAAGAATGGTAAACATGCCTTGGTATAGTTTGATTTCTCCTTGGATCATATTAAAACCTAATAATTAGTACCCGCAGAGGCAAGAATTATGCATTGTAAATGACTCGGTGACATGGACCATATTCAGCAAAGGTACATGCTGAATATACGAAAGTGGAAAAGAGGCACGCTGTTTATAGAAGCAAAGATGACATCAGTTAACATGACAGGACTCGAATGCAAGATTAGCACAATCATTATTCTCAAGGAAAGCGATCAATATGATTATAATGAGCAATGGGTGCCAAACACTTTCTTTAAAATCCTAGAGAAAATTGCCTCACCCTCCTCCTTATTTTTTCCTTCTCTTTTCAGTAAGTTATTATATCTTTTACTAAATAACTCAAATAAATCCAAAAGCGAATGAAGAAACTTGCAAGTTGGTTAACCCCTAAACAATAGAACCCATGTATAGTACAGTTTCCGGAAAACGTATCAGCATTCGTAGTGTTCAAACTGATACTCAAGTAATTCTACAGACAACAACCACATAAAGTAAAAGATGCCTTTCAGATCTAATAGACTTCATATGCCTTTCTTATCTCCAGATTACATTCGCAATTTCTTTCTTTCTCTAGTTTTATTAAAAACTAAAATGTCGTGTATGTAAACTTGACTATAACTCACAGACACGTGTTTTATATATATATATTTAATGAAATCTTCAATTCTTATTTTTTTATTGTATCCTAGTGAGTCATGTGTAATAATTCCTAAGTAACATATTTTGAATAAAGTATTTGACGGATAATCAGCTACTTTGTCTTAATAGTAGTACTGGACAGATGAGGGTACGTAGCCATGGTCCTGAATCTGGAAAACGACCAATCCTTAAGAACACGATAAGAGATGCGTCCAGTTAATATTATCATACAAATCTTCAATTAAAATATGGCTGAAAAGGATATTCACACCTGAGGCAATATGTGCAAGTTTAAGACCCGGATATCAGTTTGTTAATTAAGAGTAATGTATGAAAAGTAAAAGAATTAACGAGAATAAGAAAATATGTCTGTCTCTTTGGTTATAGAAATAGACTTAATGTCAAAGTTTGATGTCACACATTAGAAGATCCTACTCGACAAGAATAGACAGCCATTACGATTTAGGTGGACATTCTTATTGGAGCCCCACTTGTTTTCAACGTGTGATTTAATTAAGAGCGACTTCAAAAATGTCATTTTTTCTTTAAAATTCTAGAATCAATACAATAAGAGTGAAAAATTGACTCCAACTAGACCTATATTTCAAACAAAATTACAGAAATAGTTCATTTTGTCATATACATTATAAACCCTTCAAGTTTTATGTCTTCAACAATGTTCTAATCCTTCAAGTTATCTTTCAAATAACTCCAGAATCACCTGAACAGGATAACTATGTAGAAAGTTATTCCCAAATTCGTGACTTCTCCCCAAACTCATTACCTATAAGACAATGGATTAAACATAAGAGAATATCATATAATTCTAAAAGCATATGCTATAAAATGCTAAATCACAATTAACTTAGCCCCTATAAACATGGCATGTTGTAAGAAACGTCAACATCATTAAAATTATCAATGATTCATTTGCTAATTCACAAATCAAGATGATGTGAAGTAGCTTGCTTATAACCACCTTAACTCACTCTTGGGTACTAGTAGACCTCACCGCCTTTGGAAATATCTTAAACTTCACTTAGCCCTCCCTAGATCAATCGCAACTACATAAACGTGTTTACTTTTTTCTTCATCGAAGATAATAAAGAAAATGAATCTCTTTAGTCTCAACAAAGACAGGGCACCTAATCCTTATATACAAAACAATGTTTTTTAGAAAAAGCATATCATATAAGGATTGATCACTAAAATGCAATTTTTTTTTCATAGTGCTAACATTGCCCATACCATAAAATTCACAAAATGTCACACTAAGCCCTAAGATTCCTAGTCTTCATCCTTGAAGACCCATTTTACACATTAATGTTACACACAAAACCATCTCAAAAATATATCAATCCCTCTTTGAATGATTTTATACTAGAAAGGCATAATTATACTATTGATCAAAGAAATCTTATGTAACTATCACAAAAAATATAGGCAGTAAGAGATGTTAAAGGTGGATTTCCAAAAGGCTTTTAACTTGCTAGACTTAAGTTTCATAGTTGATTTAATAAAAGGTTTTAGATACCTATACCATTTCATTAAAGGAATTAAAGCTTGTATCAGCTCTACCTCTTTTGTTATTCTAATCAATAGAGATACCATTGAATTATTCAAAGATGCTAAATGGGTAAGAAAAAGAGACTTCCTAATCTTTAACTTTTTTTTGGGTAATATATAAATGCTTAACTTTATGATAAAAAATAAAACAGCCAACTCTAGATTAATCAATCATTGAAAATTCTCTAAGCTTAATCTATTTAACCTAATCATTTATTGATCTTCTTTTATTTTCACATAATGACTCTCTTTCATTAATCTTCTTCTCTCATGTTTATCAAATTTTGAATCCATATTTAATTTACAAGTCAACCTAAAAAAAACTTTAATCCAAGTCTTTATAGGACTCATTAACGAACTTCACTAGCTTACCAAATTTCACTTTAGATCACTCTCTTTTAACTATTTAAGGCTTCCTCTTCTACAAAAGGACAGCCATATTGAATATTATTTAAACTAGTATATGGTAAAATAAACTCTTAGACTATCTTTATATTACATTTAGTTTTTATTTTATCAAGACAATTATTAACTCACTTATTATCTTTTAGGCTAGTCATATTTTGATTCCATCTAATAGCACAAAATGGATAAAAATTTTCATTTAGACTTGGAAGAAACTCCTAAAACCTAAAGCTTCAATAGGGAACAAAATTAAGCAAATAGTAGGAATGAAAGGTCAACATTTTTTGTCAAATGCTTTATATAGATCAATATTTAGAGCAGAATTCTTAAGAGAATACTTTATTGAATAACCCTTGAAAAGTTCTTAGGTTAGGAGAACATTGTCTCCCATTTGCCTGTCCTTTAAGAAAGCTCACTGATAGTGATCAATGATGTTTAGAAGAACATCCTTCGACCTATTTGGCAATCAACTTAGAAATTATCTTATAAATGGTATTATATAAGGATATAGGACTATAGTCTTTAAAAGAACTTGGGGATTGAGTTTTTGGGATCAAAAATATGAGTTCTACTAATTTATTTTAGCATTTTCCGAATAAAATTTCTTTTTTCACTGCTTGAGGGACCACATTACCAATCATTGTCCAGGTATATTTGAAGACTAATCCATTCATTCTATTAGGCTTAGTTACCTTGTTGGCATTAAGGAAGTGAACCACTTCCTCTATTCTCTGTGAGTAATGAGTTTAGTTAGTAAGCTTATATCAAAGAAGAGTTTTTGACTAATTATTAATCGTATGATAGAAATAAAGGACGATATATCTATGTTCCAAAAGTTTAAGTGAAATAGCTATAGGCTTCTTCTAGTAAACCCTGATGAGTACTAATCTATAACCCAAGTTGTTATTGATTAAGATAATTTTGATGGTGAGTTTTTTTGCGATGAATAATGTTTGGAAAAAGGAGGTGTTTTTATCCCCTTTCTTGATTTATATAGCTTAGGCTCTCTATTACTATATAGAGTGATTATAATTCACTCTCTGCATGTAGTTCAAAAGAGCTACCTTTTCCCCCTCAATGAGGATCTTATTCTTAGGTGATATATAAAGTTTTGCTTACAAATTATAGAGCTATTCGCTTGCATCCAATATTCTTATTGGGAGTCCCCAATTTTCCTTTAATTTAGAGCTTTCAATTCCTCCTTCATCTTACCAATTTTCCTTATGCATATAAAGAGCTTATACCCCCTGACATCATAATTAGTACCTTGTAAGATGTCATTATTGAAGCCTTCTATCTAGGCTAGAATTTGATCAAGCTGAATGGTGATTTGATTATTTGAGTAAATAGAAGATTTTGAATTTTAATTAGCATAAGGCTAGATACCATAGGATTGTGGAATAAGGCAGTGCTATTGTGGAAGCTTGGAAACCATTATTCATTAACCAAGGTCATGTTTATCTTCTTTCTCAAATACTTGTTACCCTTTTATTTATTGGACCATATGTACAAGGTTCTCATCATCTTAATATCATTCAGCTAGATTTAGCTAGTACATCTTTTGAAGTCATTCAAGCTATTCCTTAGGTAAGAATTGCCCTCATCTTCATTAGGGTGTGACATGCTCTTGAAATCACTAATTAAAATCTAAGGTTTGAAAATTGTAGCTCCAAAATCTTTTATACATTTCCACTAACTTGTTCTTTTAAAAGAATGGTTATAGGCATATATAAATATAATATGGAAGGCCACCATTTCCTATATCATATAAACTTTAAAATAAATAAATTGTTCATTTGATATTGGCTTTAGGACTTTAATTCTATCTTGGTTGAACGCTACTACTATTCTCCCATAGTAATGCTATTAATGGTCACCTATTATTTTCCAATTTCTCTTAAACAAGCTAAGGTTCTTGTATGTCTCTTCTATAAATTTAGTTTCCAAATTACCAACTATGAAAGGCTTATAACTAAAAAAAAACTTAACAACTAGTTATTTTTTAGGTCAGTTTATCCCTCTAATGTTCCATGCTAAAATCAACATTATTCAACAATAGTTCAGACTTTTTTCTCTTTTAATTAGATCTCCTTTTAACTATCTCCTTAAATTTGTTTATATAGGAAGATATCATCCAAGGCACATTAGCATGGTGTACTTCTCCTATTTGAACCGAGGTTTAAAACAAAACTTCTCCTTAGGATGATAGATGGGGCAATTCAGGTGAGATCCATTATAGATCCAACTTTCTATTCGCTCATGGGATCCGAGCAGTCTGGAGGGGACCACCATAACTCCTCTCGAGATTTTAGTTTGTATTAATGCTACACTACTTACCATACTGTTACTATTTGTTGATATAGAATCAACTTAACTTCTTTAAAGCGTTAGCTAATTTTGCACCATTTTTAGATTGATTCTGTCTTTACCCATATCCTAAGTTTCAAATGGGACCATTATAAAAGCATCAATATGCTTATCTAAATTATAAGAAACTCTATGTTGCTTCTCTTTTTGTTTGATTCTAATCTTAAATTCACAAGTTAATGGTAATCACCTATGATGAACCTTTTTTCCTTATAATTTTCATAATTTAGAATCTTTTAAATGGTCCGGTCTCTAAGTATAGGAAATAGATACTAGGTCCTCAAATAAGGAACCTTTTCATCTAACCGCATAAAGGTAATGAATTCAATAAGAGGGTTTTGAATATCCATTAATACACACACCTACACTTTACTTACTCTCTTTAGGATGGCTATTGCTTCATCTAGATAAAGGACTTCCTAAGGAAGCTAGCAAAGTGAGTAATCTCACTTGTGGTCTAATATCCCACAGGGATATTATGGATATTCACACACAAAGGGACCTATTTATGCACGATTTCCTAAAATTGTAACTCTGGCTTCTACATTTGGAGAAGAAGTGATTAGTTGTTAAAATGTCAAGGGCCTGATTCAAGAATGCTTTGTGTATTCTCGACACAATAAAAAATCCCATCCTTATTTATTAAAAACTCTTACATTCCTTGTTTTCTTACTACTAGTTAGCCTAAGAATTAAGCACAAGAAACGGTGTCCTTATATATAGGAAAAGTTAACAAGGACATATTCATATTTGGAAGCTCCCCCTTAAAGATATCTATAGATAGACAAACATTAAGGTAGGAGGGAAACAGTTGAGGCTTTTTAGGATGCATCATCTCCCAAGACCTATACTAAGTTTTTTCATTCTATTGGCCTAGTTTTGGTTAGTTCTAAGGAGAGGGGATAAAAATTTGACAGGGCCATGATAGATGACAAAAGAGGTGATAAGTTTAGTAAGAGCAATTGGAGCAGTAGAAGTAGGGCTAAGGGGAGGAAAATGGGTAAATTTATTAGGCTCAGAATCAATATTGAATTAGAAGAGTAAATAAATGAAAAGGACAATAAGGGTACGATATGACAGCAAATAAAAAAAAAAGGAGGGCATGAAGTGAAAGATTGAGAGATGTAATGTGAAATATGTGATTTGAGAGATATAATATGAAATATGTGAAAGGAAGGATGCTTAAATCAGTTAAAATTAAAATGAGAAAAGAGAAAAAACTAAAGACAAAGAGCATAAAAGATCTTTTACATATAAAGTGAAGGGTACAAGTTAAGGTAAAGTGGTACTTGAGAGAACAGTAAAAACCACGATAAATCAATGTATAACCATACAAATGTTGGGACTAATGCTGATGACAAATAAGAAGTAAGGAGAAATAAGGTGAAAGAAAGGTAATGAGGTAATGAAAGGAAGATAACAATACTAGAAAGAAGAAATTAGGCCATAGACCGACGGGGGAAGGAAGAGAAAACTGGTGAGGAGTTAGGAGAAGGAGCAAGAAAAGGGAAAAAAGTTTAGAAAGAAGGTAGAGGTTTTAAGTAGAAAATACTTTCATCAAAGTTCCGTGGAGACATTCATTAAAGAGAAAATAATTGTTTTTGATAAAAAATAAAAGTAAAAAATAAAAATAAAAAATTATGATTATAAAAAATTGTGCAATTTTAATTATTGTTTGCAGAATGGGTATAAAGATTTATGATGATAACATTTTTTTCATTTAGTAGTGTCCTCTATCTTTATAGGATTTTATTATTTATGTATGTAATAATAATAATATCTTTTAATTAAGATGATAATATCATGATTATTAAAACTTTTAATTATTTTTAAATGAATATTAAGACAATATTATATATCAATTATAAATTTTTTTAATAATGATGAAAATTAAAATTATTTTATTTGGATGTATAATGTGTAAACTCTTAGATCGTTAACTAAATGTACTAAATAAATCATTTAGTAAAGAAATGAACATTTATCTTTTTAATCTATGTATGTAATATGTTAGAGAAAGATTCTTCTCCTTTTGAGCCCCTCAAATATCTTTTAGATCCTCAAGCATTATTTATGCTTCTTTTATCAAGGTAGGCCTTTTGTTTATGGTTTGGCTTCTTACAGCTTCTCTCTTTCTTAACTCTGCTTTCTCATGAGATAATGATATAAATTTGCTATAGCTTGGCTTTTACTTATATCTTCCTAACTTTTCCTCTTTTTTCTTTTCCCTTACTTAGTCTCTTTAAGTTTTTGTACTATATTAGTTATTCCTTGGGTCGGCTAGTGAGCAAGCTAGCATTATGTTAGAGGTTACTAATCATACCAGCAATACTTCCCCTCTTATGCCATAGTCTTAAACTCCTAATATATCAACTACATATGTTCCCAATCATATCTTAGATGTTTGCAAAACATTAATTTTATAGATAGAGACCATAAAAGTCCTAGAAGTTTGGCACCACCTAAGTAGAAAGGTAAAATGAATGAACTATAAGACTTTAAGTTAGATGATAAAAAGAGATCGAGAAGGAAAAGCAAGAAAAGTTTGCTATGGCCTAAGCCCACTCCTAATGTCCATCGTCTTTTGAAATTTGAGGGGCATCACTTGCCTGAAAAAATTAGGCACACAGAGACTTCCATAAAAAAGATTTTGTACTAATAAACCTTTTAGAGATAAAATTAAAATTCTAGCAAATGAAAGAAGCTCTATTTTTTGGAGAACTATTGGAGGACAGTCATAGCTTATCCTCAGTGATGCACATCGAATAAACTAAAAAATAAAACCTACTCTACACAACTAAATTTGTAGTAATGATAAGAAAGGATCATATCTATATAGAGTGTGTGTCTATCTTTTATAATTAATAAATCAATGTTTTGGATTAAAAGGGCTTGGTTGAATTCAATTAATAGTATAAAGTAAAACGAAACTATTAAAGAAAAAACAAATCAAATCATAAAAAATTTGATAAAATTAAAAAATGGGTTTCAAATCCAATTTGCAATTCAATCTCAACTTACATACGAATGTGCATAATCAATCATCATGTTGTTCTTATACCTCTCTTTGAAAATATTAAACATAGCTTAACAACAAGCTCTGGTAATCCTAGTTTTCCTTTTGGTTGTACCTAATTAAAATAAGATCTTTAATTAAGTTGAGCTATCAGGCAACCTAGAATAACCTCTCTATATTTAGTGTGAAAACCCTCATTACATAATAGGAAAATAGGTTAATCTAAGCAACAATCATATAAGCTCGAGTCATTTAACCTATTTTATGTTATCCTTAATGATGCTCGAACATTAGTTTACCATAATAGAATTAGATGTACAACGATTATGTATTGCAATCTAGATCTTACAAAAGATTTCATACATGAATAATCTATTTAAAATATCTAAATCATTTATACATAATCCTAGAAAATTATTATAGAATAAAATAATCAATTAGAAAAGAGAGTTAAGAGAAATATCACTAGATTAATCAAACACTAAACATGTTCATTAGCTTAGATATCCCTATTAAACTGGAAAGATTTATCTTCTTATAACTCTCTAAAAGGGAAGGAATCTGCGTCCTTTTTGAGCATCTAATTTCTTCATTCTTCATTTAGATTTTCATTTTCTTTTTATACTTAAAATTAAGATTATGTAATAAAACATGGTCAATTACATAAGTGTGTAAGTGATCATATAAGTCAATTTTGCTAGAAATTGTGATCATACACATTCACAGTGAGCTACAGAGTCATTTACATAACCTTGTGCCTCATTTACATGGCTGTGTAGGTCTACATATGGTTGTATACGTTCTAAAGGAGATTGAAATTTTGTCTTCAAGCTCCTACATGCTTCCGGGGACTTGCACAGTTCCATACATAATAATGTAAGTTAAAGTAACTTCATTTTTTTAATTCATTATCCTATTTTCACCCAAACTCATCTCCCTTTCTTTTAAGAATGAAAATAAGATTAAACATCAATAGAACAACACTAAGGATATGTTTTTAGCTCCCTTTGGTTCCTATTCTTCCTACTTATACCTAAAACAAAATATGAACCAAAGCAAGTGTTTTAAGTTCATCATAGCATTATTCAATAAGCATTAAAGAGTAAATATATAGTCAATTAAGCACTTATCAGGCTCCCCAATACTTAGTTTTGGATCTTCCTTAGGAAAAAACTAAAAATCAAAATAAAAATCTAAAACATTTCCTCTTTAACTATATTTCCTAATAATAGATAGTCCTAAGAAAGATAAATAACTTTTATAGCCAAGATTGAACATTCAATGTTTTTACTCATGCTCAATCAACAAACCATTCCCTTAAAAAATTGATCAATCTAGCCATAGAATTTGACAAGTTGTGTTTAAAAATAAAATAAATCTACAAGAAAACTTAAACACCTTTCATGATCAAGTTATTCCTGTTGGACCCCGTTTTTGGAGCCCAACATCGGACTTAGGATCATGGGGCTCGAGTGTGGAGGAAGGCTTAAAATTTGGAAATTTAAAAGAAAACTCCTTTAGAAGCAAAGGCAGGCTTCGCCGCGGCGAACATATGGGGAAAAAATACTCTAAACCCTTCGGGAATTTTAAGCCACGGCGAGCGATTTAACCTTCGTCGCGGCAAGCTTGAAATTTTATTTTCGTGGCGGCGACCTTTTGGTCTCGCCACGGCAAACTCACCACACCAATAAAAATAAAAAAGCTTTGGGTAAATTTTGCTGCGACGAACTCTTGGCCTCGTCGCGGCAAAAACCCCTGAAGCAGATCCCAAAACCTCTTGCAACCTACCTTACTTAATACAAACATAAATCTTATCAACCACCCTCATTCATTCAATTCCAAAGACAAAATACACAAAAACATAAACACCAACTACTTCCCAAAGCCTCAAGCTCATTTGAACATCAAATGCAAAGTAAAAACTTAAAAGTGTTCTTAACGAACCCAAAATACATTCCATTCATGTTAATAGGAAAAAGTCTTTACAAATCTTTAATGATATTTCAAGACAAAATACATCAATTGAGTTTGAGAACCAAAATAAAAAATACACTTGAACTAGTAAAACTTGAAATGTAGCTAAAGCCTTAAATTCCCAAAAATCTAAATAAAAATACAAAAGAATGTCAATTCGAAGTGATGCCATAATACTTGGCCTACTCGATCTCTTGCTCACCACCAAAATAGGGGGAGGAGAATGGGGATGACTTTAAAGCTCGCGGGTAACAATTTTATAACCAGTAATAAGCAAAACCATTGAAAATTTATTTTCCATTGTAACAAAAATTCGCATTGAGTCATAAAGCATATTTTTCTCAAATTCTCAACCAAATTTTCAATAATGCAAATCAGGTATGCATCAATCTTATCAATGTATCATGAG
>JANZXR010000009.1:4330611-4347474 GCA_027575705.1 Erythroxylum echinodendron
AAGAACACATTAATGGCCTATTACTTAATCATAAAACTGTAACCCACCTTGAAATCCTTGCTTGTTACTTGCTCAAATGTTCCCTTTCTCTTGCTTCTCTTGCCTCACTTGCCTCACTTGATTTCCTTAAACAATAACCAAAATTCCATTCAATTCGGTTCAAAAATCGGAAAGTTACTACCTAAACAATTTCGGACTATCCTTATGCATGAAACAAAATTCTACTATGCTCGACTTCCATCCAAAACTTAGGAGTCTTAAAGAGTGAATTTAGACTTGATTCCTTCACACAATTTGTAGCTCTATGTCTTTTCTTTACATCAAATTATAAATCATCTTGCTTGGACGTCTACAGAAAAAGTTATGCCTAAAATACTGAAACATGTCTCTGCAGGAAAAATGGAGTTCGCCGCAGCGAAGTGAGCAGAAACTCACTCCGAAGACCTTTTGTGCTACATTTTCCATATTTTCACTTCCGCCCTTTCTTATATAACCCTTCTTAACCCTAAACCACCTCTTCCAATTCATTTTCAAGATCATTTCAACCCAATATCATTGACAAATACATCAAAATCTATCTTGATCATTAACCCTAAAAGAGAATATTTGCCTATAGCATTCACTAACAACTTCTTACACATGTTAAGCTATATTTGAGTTTCATCTAACCAAAAAAGATGGAATAATGATCATACTTACTTTTTGATGCTTCAAATTCTTCAAAATATTCAAGAATCTCCAAACCCTGGCTTTCCTCTTCTTTTTCTCCTTTCTTCTCCCTCACTCACGATTCTTTCTTCAATTTCAATGCAAAACAACATCTTCTTTCACTTATGCCTTAAATGAATGAGCAATGACCACTATGCCCTCCCATGTAATTCCTTAGCCTTCTAACCTTAAGTGATCTTCCAATTTTTCCCTTATACATTCTTACTTCTTCAATTTAACCTACACCATACTATACTCTTAACTTAATCTTTATTTCTCCATTTAATACTTCCAATTCTATCAATCTAAGCAATAAATCCTCAAATCATTACATATTAATTAAAATACAAAAAAATAATTAATATTCCAAGTTCACAAAATTTAATCAATTTATGCTTAATAAAATAAAAAAATTTTGGGGCCCAACAATTCCATATCATTTCACTTCTCAACTACTAAAAATTCATATGCGTAAAAATTAATCAAAGGACGTTTCAAGGTTGTAATAGGGACAACAGTTAAGGAGAGAAGTATTTAGGTCATGTAAACTAAAATTTATCAAAACTAGTGAAGTAGGAAAAACACTCAATGAAGTATTGAGTGCCAAAATTAACATCCACTCAAAAATGGGTTTACATAAGCTATGATGAATGCAAAACTCTGTTTCACAAATTAGATTCAAACCTTCATACAACAAATGATATGAAGCACAAGGAATTAGAAGGAATCACCTATAAAAACAATGATGAACAATACACTATGACTATAAGGAATGACCCTTCATAACAACTTCTCCCTTATTTGCATCATAATTAATTCACAAATTTCATACAACTTTAGGAGGAAAGACTAATATGAATTAAGCTTTTGAACAAATGATTTTCCTCCTTGATAACTTATTTTAGTTTATTCTCTTTTTCTTTCCTACAGTAACTTGTCTAAAAAAGGATGTTAGTTTATCAAAATAATGTTCTAAGAATGAATTGTTTACCTCATTTACTCTATTAAAACATCACTGTGAATGACAAATTATTGATTGTTTGTTGCCACAGGATCTATCAAAGTTTTGGCCTCCACAATAATGTTTTCACACAATGCTCCACCATTTACTGCATCTACCAAACTCCTATCAATAGGCAATAATCCTTCGTAGAAGTAGTGGATAAGGACTTTCTAGTGATATTATGATTAGGGAAACTGGAACATAACTTCATAAAGTGTTCCCAACACTCATAAAGGAATTATCCATGATGTTGCTTTATCCCATAAATCTCTTTCCTTATACTAGTTGTCTTTGATAGGAGAAAGTACTTCTCTAAAATCTTAAGTGATGCATCTAAGAATCCTCACCTGTATGACTACGAAAGTTAGGAATGTAACACCTCAATCTCGCAAGACACGTACCCGACATCCTGAGTGATGTCCGAGTGCGTATCCTGCAAGGGTGGCATGCTAGATCAATCAAACACTTGAAACTCAGTATCCTTTTTTTTTGCACTAACGTAAGTGAAAATCAATAATCAAATTCGAACCCAAACTTTTATTTCATAAAACTCGAAATCACAATTATTAAAACACTTTAATAAATTTCATTTACAAAATGTTTCCAATTTCAAAAGTTATTACATCACAAAATCATGTACAAACATTTCCCATTTGGAAAATTAGCAAAAACAGAATGTTTAAATACGCATTGTACAAAAATCGCAGAATATACAAATTGATACAAAAATAAGAAAATACAATTGTAGGTACGAACTGATCCCGACCTCTATCTCTTACTTAAATGCATTGTCTATACTCCTATTATCCTAACAGGGTAACTCTTCTGAGCCTGAAAAAATATTACAAATTTTAGGTGAGTTTTGTGAACATAGATGAGGTAACCATCATCGATGGTTCACTCAATTCGTGCGTCACTTAAATACACATACATGTAATTCACATCTTTTCATTTTGCATAAATCATCACAAAACTCTCATCACAACATTAATTCATCATGTAGCATCAATTAACACCTTATTCATTTATTTCACATTTCACATTTCATATTTGAACCATTTAAACAGTGCATGTCAATCATTTAGACATACATATCAAATGCATATGCAATGCTCGTGAGACTCACTTTTAATTGTTATTATTGTGACCGAGTGCCTATAACTGTCCCGTATCTATTATGGATACTGGGCCCATTAATAACTATCCCTTATCCGTTGGAGATATAGGGCTCATTTTACATAATGAGTCTTTAGCTCTTAATCACTTTCTGAACTTTAAGCTCTTTTCCACTTTCTGAGCTTTAAGCTCTTTTTCGGCGGCTACTTTGATCATAACAACCTTTACATTATTATGCATTCATGTAATGAAATGCATCAGTCATATATGCTCAATCATTCACTTTATTTCACTTTACACATTCACTTTCATATGTCATCAGACCTTGGTCCAGTATTCAACATTTAAGTTGAGAAAACACATTTATTTCTTCATATTCACATACAAGGAGCATTTCAAATATCACATTCATTCATCATAATTATCGGACCTTCATTGTCCGGAATCAGCATAATCAAATTACATTAGTTCAACAATTTAAACATAATATAAAACAAACAATTAGTTGAGTGAAACCGTCTAGGTTACTCACAGTACACTCAAAATTAGCATTAGCTTCTATGATCTGGAAGCATCTGGATGCAGACGTTCTATCTTGATTTCTCTTCAATGCCTTTAAAAAAAATAAGAAGCCCTAAATACCCACGTCACTCACGTACATCATCATGGAGGTTAGGAGGTTAGGTCTTTAGTGGGAAATGAAGAAGAGAGCAAGATGAGAGTGGCAATTGAAAGATAAGAGGACCAGGTTCAAAGTTAGTGAAGGGTGATCAACAAAATTCATGAAGAAGGTGTAGAAGCTTGAAGAAAATGGAGAAGTCACATAGAAGAAGAAAATAAGAACAAAATACCTAATGGTCTTTTAAATCAAAAGCATCGTGATCTTAAGACATGGCTTGACAAGTGACACTTGTCACTTTCCACATATCCATTTCTTATAACTTTAAACTAGGTTCTTTCATTTAACTAGTCCAATCAAATCCAATTTCTACTCCAATTGTCTCCTAAATTTTATTGACATAAGTCATTAAATCTCAAAGTCATTTATAAAAATTTCCACTATCATTTGACTCCTAATTCTACTTCCCTTTATCGATTGTCTTGCCACTTGAAATTTTCCTTAGTACAAAAATTTCCAAATTTTCAGAAATTTTTCCTAAAATTCACCAAAAATTTTAAATAATAAAATTCACTCTCCAAATCGGTCTTCAACATATAAAAACCACAATTCTCAATAAAAAAATTACCTTTCACATATATAAATCAATTATACCTAGGAATTGTCAATGAATGCATGTACATTTATTTTCATGTGCAAAAATTCAATATTCACGTGTAAGTGCATATTATATAATGCATGAGCATGAAATGCACTTTCTAATTTCTTAATAATCTCTCATATTTACTATCATCGGTTCATCTTCATTCTAATAACATTCCATAGTTTCCTATGATACAGATCAAGATATGCTTAAAAACTAAAGTATGCTAATAACTAAGTCATGCTCCTCCAATGGATTCCCTCACTTTCTTTCCATTAATCTTTTTGAAATCAAAACTAAGGCTACCAAATGATTTTTGAGAGATAGAAAAATGTGTTAGAAATCTATTGGTTCAAAAATCACTTCATTTGGAAGTCAGACGATGAAGTTATAGTCAAAATACTATCATATCTGTCTTTTCGTCTAGTGCTTCTTCTAATGCTTCTACTTCGTCTGGCACTTCTGCTTCGTCTGGTGCTTTTGCTTTATCTGGCACTTCGTCTGGTGCTTCGTCTGATGCTTTGTCTGATGCTTTGTCTGGTACTTCTGCTTCGTCTGACGCTTCGCCTAGAGGCCATATCTTTTTCATCTGAAGGCCAAAAATTCCAAACTTTATATGTTGGGAAAGCTAAAAAGAATACTTACAACTCTCAAAAGACAACTCTATCTAATTCATCCTAGATCAATTCAGATTTTTCCTAGAAGTCAGAACACGCTTCATCTAGTACCTACATTTCGTCTGGTACCTATGCTTCGTCTGAAGGCCATATCTTTTATATTCTAAGGCTAAAAATTGCAAACTTTATATATTTGGAAAGATAAAAGGAAGACCTACAATTTTTAAGAAGACAACTCTTTCTATTTCATCCTAGATTATCTAGAAAACTATCTTACGAATTAGAAAATTAGACCAATCTAGGTAATAATCACATAAGCTCGGATTATTTAACCTATGTTATATTAGCTCTAATGATTCGAAACCATTAGTTGCTATACATGAATTGGGAATACAATGATTATGTATTCCATTTGATTTTAGCAATGAGTTTTCATGAAAAATGATTCAATAGAGCATTAAAATCATCATCATTCAAATACCAAATCAATCCATACAAGATAACATAATCAATTTCTAATAAGAGAAAGAAACAATAAAACAATAAAAAATACTTAACTCGAGTAGTCAACGTCAATGTTGGCTCTAAATCGACATTGAAAACTTATCCTTTCATGGGTCTCCTAAGAAAATGCTTCAGCCATATGAAAACTACCCCAATCGAAACCCCCTTCAGTTTATCACTGCACAAGCTCTCTTCCTAGCTACTGTTCATTGATTTAACAAATAAACATTTGTCCACCTTACTATTTACATCTCCTTTTATTGCAAACTCTCTTCTTTTTTCTTCTTACAACACTCTTTGTTTCTGCCACTAGCCCTCTCCATTATTCCAAAATGTGATGAATTAAGATGATGGCCACGCATATTGTTCATTCCTCTTTAAAGACCTAAGCTATTACTATGCATTTTAAGTAAATCACATGTGTTAAATGCTCAACATCTGCGTTAAATGTAGATGTTGTCTGTGTTTAACGCAGACAATCCAGTCTCTTGCATTGCCATTTTTGCCTTGGCATCCTAGTTTATTACTACATCATTTTACTCTACCTACTGTTGTGTTGTTTCTGGTCTCTTGTTCTAGGTTTCGATCTTCATTCACTATTCTTTACATTTTTTTTTCTTTTTTTCTTTCTTGTCTTTTAATTTTCTTCTTCTTGTTCCATAAAGACAAGTAAAAACTAATCTTTAAAAATGGCCCAAATGTAGTGCTTTTGACTCACTTTAATTTCTTTGCTTCCAAATTGTACCTAAAATCATATATAAATTAAAGTGAGTATCTTAAGCATTTTCATATCATTAATCGCTAAGTGTAAATGATTAAATATATCAACAATTAAATACATATTAGAAGACCCTTCGAATATTCCTAAGAAGAAAAAATAAGATGAAGTTACAAGGATCAAACCAGAAAGAACTTACGTTCATAACCATCTGGAGATGCTGGCGAAGGAGACTTTAGAGCCCTAATTTCGAAGCTTCTAGTGAAACTTTGAAAGGGAGTTTTTTGTTAACTCATTTTGGAAGTTCCGAAAAGACATATTAGATGGTGGTTTTATTCACGGTGACGTTTCTTTAGTTTACGATGTCGTTTGGTCTATGTTTTGATATCCTGTTTGTAGGATAATGGTTATATTGAACTCCTTTCTTGTTTAATTCATTTTAATTTTTCAAAAAAAAAGTAAGTCTCTAACACTTCATGCTTTTAGTAATTAAGTCCCTGATGTTTGAAATATTGTAAACAATCACTAGTGATGTGAATTTTAAACAATTTAGTGTAGCTAAGTACAAAAAATGGAGAAAAACACCCTCATGTATTAAGGTCAGAAATTGTTGATAAATGTTGATCCTAAACTTAAGTTCCAAAGATCTAAAAGGAACAAATTCAAAAGTTTCATATTTGAATCGCACACAGTTTTAGTTTTTTGTCTACAATATTTGTATATGTAAATCATAACATGTTTGGAGCACTATTCTCATTCAAATAGCCTTATCTAGAATAAGCCAGTCTTCCACCACTTCAATGTTTATACATGGAAATGGATAACAATATTTTCAACAGGAACAACGGCCATCACGTCTTCAAACATAGGAATGACAGTACCTGTTCCAAAGAAATGGAAACAGAACAGACAATTAACATATCAAAATCATACTTGAGAAACTGTTTAGGGAAATGAATTTGAATTGATCATTAGGATATGAGTTTACATCGCAACAATCCATTATAAGACAGTAAAACATACTTTATTAACTTCACTTTAAGTTAATCATAGTCCACAAGAGAATGGTGCAAGGATGAATAGGCCACTAAATAAATGCAACTACTAGGATAGGGAATATACAAAGTGAAGAAGCAAGTCATTAAACACACAACCCTTAGAAAGAATTAGATAGCTAAAAGTGTTGGATAACCTATGTAAAAAAGGTGAGAAAAAGAATTTATTAAATGAAAAAGTTCATGTTCAAAAAAAACAAACTCCCAAATTGTGACCACAAAACTTTAAGAAACATATAGAGGAGAAGCGTCACTTTTTTCTAAGGAGAGATAATCTAATGAGAAAACATTTAAACAAAAATGAGTAAGAATACAGAGTTGAGCAAAAACACAATACCAGGTGTACCACCTCCAATCATATCACCAAGGGAAATCTCAAAATAGCCCATGTCATAAAGTTCTTTTGCCATATAAGCCAGCCTTGAGGTAGAAATCTCTCCTTCCATAAGACAACCTATATAACTCAACAAATAGGCTTAGAGAAATATGAAGGTAGATAATTTGTAGAAAATTCCAGCATAGAACTAAGTGATGAAGAAAAGGAATAAAAGATATGCAATAGATTTAAGGCTTTTAAATAATTGGGCATCAGGTGAGTTAGTCCTGCCCCATATGCAGATGACACAAAGGTATACTATCACTCAATAAGAATTACATCAAAGGATAAATACCACATACCCACGAATAGGAATTGATAGTTCTTTAGCAGCATTAGTGACAACCTGATAATGAACAAAACTCTCTTCAATGTTATAATTGATGTTTGACTTTGAGAATGAATCAGAATCTGAGGCAAAAACTGCTATTTCCTTGGCACCTATTAGATACGCCCACCTTCACATTGGGTGAAAGAACATATAATGTAAGACATAAATGAGTAATTCCCATAATCTCCTTTTGATTATAAAACACACAGGTTTTAGTTATGTTTAAAAGTTTGTATAAGAAGGTCAAGTAAGTAGCCTGTTAGCTACAGAGTAAACACCACTCTCAAATTAGACTATGGAAACAACACAAGTTTAGATTAAAGCATTCTAGGATGAGATTAGATAACAACCTTTTTGCATGAAGAACTAAAGAATAGAAGTTATAAACAAAACATAAATAGCTACATCATCTACACCTTCTAGCAGAACATTAAACATTAACAGAAAAAAAAAACTAAATCTTAAGGACGTAAAAACTTAACCTTCATATGGTTGACTGTCGAGAAGGGAAAAATTATGCTTCTAGCGATGTGATGCGAGAAGGTTTAAGAGTGGGGCAAAATCCCATTCTAACGCCCTTTAGCCTTTCGGAATAGTGAATCATAAAAGGTTGTTAGTTCGACTGCCACAGAAAGAGGGTACTATTGAATGTTCGAGAAGCACTTTGTTTGAGACCATGAATCTCTAGAATGGCTTGTTTGCGACTAGGTGCCTTACGCGGAATAGGAGGTTTTTTCAATAGTAGAAAGAATATGGCATAGAATGAGATTGATGGACAGTTAATCAATAACATCAACTAGACTTCGGTGGTTAACAAAATAATAATAATAATAATGTACTAGAAACAAAAGGTAATAACAATTCAAAATAAGAGTTTATCATGGTTAAGCCCTTGCTAAGTATTAAGAAAAAGCCAAAAAAAACTATAAAATAAAAATAAAAAGAAACAAAAACAAAAACAAAAAACCTTAATAAGAATCTTAGACTACCTTTGTGTCAATTAATCTTTTGGTGTTGCTTAAGTATCCTGAGACAGTGCCTCTAAATTGGCTCGAGCATCCAGTTATTGAGTAATCAATATGACATGGTAGCTCTAATTGGTGGAGGTAGTTTTGAAACTTTAAAGTGTCTTGCCCTTTTAACCAACACCTCCTCCATCCATCTCTTATGTGCCTCAACTGCTCCACATGCTTTTTTAGCACCCATTGTCTATTACAAATAGTATGCTAAACTTTTAGGCTTTTCCCCATGTATTTCTCTAGTCAGGCTATCCAATTGATCTAAATGTCTATATGGCTTCAAAGCCTCACGTGAGCCCGCTCTATTTAATGAATCATCCTATTTCTTGGCCCCTCCTGTATGAGTTAAATTGACCTCGAATGTTTTGGGAAGTATAATATTGGTTATTGCTATTGTGTATTGTGGCAATCCTCATCTATTTTAATAGTTGCCTACTCGTCTTAAGCTCTAACCATTCTGTATATGTCACCCACTAGCCCTTATCTCCTTGTCACTATATGTATGTTCTTTATTATGTCCAAGCCTAAAGGGACCAAAGTGCCAAGTAGCCTCGTAGGTGGTAATCTACTGAATAATCTTGTTCGCCTATCCAATCGAGGCATATTTAACCTAGTACTAATTGTCACAATCTACTTGTTCACACACTGATGCTAAAAATTTTAGGCTAATTCATAACTCAGATTGATCAGCATCTGATCACTCATAGTCCACAAATATAAAACATCTACCTTCCCCACTATTACAAATTTTTCACCCCTAATGCTTAATATATAAGTATAACATAAATGTACTTGAGCATTAGGTGTCTTAATGTGGACGCCGTGGACTTACTGAGGTCGTAGTCATATTTACTACTTATGGTGCTTTATAAATGACGAGCCTTCATATCTTAAGACACCATAAAATCTTGCTTATATAGCCCTATCATCATATAAAATTAAATTTAGCTCTTTCCCTTCATCTCACACATTATTTGGAATTTAATAATGTTTAGCCAATTTTAGCTTTAATGGCCCTTCTCCAAGAAGAAGGTAGAGCATAATTCGAGCGCGAGTTCTCTATATGTAGGCAATGCTATCTCAAAGAATATGGACCACACCCTAACACTTATGAACTTACAAACCCATTACGCCACCCTACTCATTATAGTGCTTTATATTTGATGCACCTGTTGGTCTAATAGATGCTAATTTGACCATAATTATAACCCCACATTTGATGTATTTTTCTTTTATATTTTGTACTTATTCACTCCAAGTGCATTCATATGTGATAATTGTTTTTATAGACCAAAAGGAGATAAGTTCAAGTGAAATCATCACATAAAATGAAGATTTGAAACAATTATGAGACACATGGCCATATATGTGGCCATGTAAGTTTATCAAAACTTATAAATTCATGATTTTAAGTACTTTTGGAGATACACGGTCTCTTAAATGACCATGTAAGTGATCGTGCATGTCCTAAAAGTCCTCAATTTTGCTATAAAAGGACATGAATGGAGGCAAACAAAAGAGTGTCAAGTTTTGCAACGATTCTAGATGTGAGGAACTCAAAGAGGCAACGAAAAGGTCTAGAAACAAGGAAAACACAAATTTAACATCAAAAGTATGACGAAAACATACAAGATATGTCAACAAATGTTGCATGGGAGGCAGCCTATAAGTTAGGATAACTTTATTTTAAATTTTTATGTTATTTATATTTTCATATTTAGAATTTATTTATATTTTTTCTTTTCTTTTTATCCACTTTTCTTTCTCTTTTGCAAGGATGTAAGTCTAATATTGGATGAATAGTCTCGAGATCAAAATTGTCTTACTTAGGAAAGTACCAACTCTTTCTCACTTATTAATATATGGTTATACTATGTACAATAAGGATAATGTATAATCTAAGTGTAAGGTAGGGATTAATGATTTTTGTGATTTTCTTAATCTTTTTATAATCTTGGTTATTAAATTTTATGAACTAATATCTTTCCTTAATTGAAATCTGTCCATAAATACTTTATTTCATTATTGAATATTGATTTGAATTAATATGCAAAAAGATGCTAGTTAGAATAAAATTGTTTTTATGAGTCATATTTTTAGTAATCATTGAAATAGTCAAGTTGAATAAAAATTACATATTATTTACACATATATAACAATCTTTTTCGTAAGCTTTTGAGCCTAAAAGATATTTCAAAATTTTTAGGCTCTTTTATACTTTAATGTATCTATCATGTATAGTTGAATAATTCTAGAACTTGCTTTTATTATGCATATTGAGATCATAGTTATTAAATTAGAAGCATTAAAGTGATAAAGGCAATTAGATTCAACAATTTGTTTAAGCTTATTTCTTTGATAATGACTTTACCATATTTTATCCTTTAGTAATAACCAATTTTAAGCCTTAGCCTTTTTCATTGATTTTAACCATATTATTAACATTTGTCATATTTTTCTTTGAGCCCTTTTATTATTTTGAACCTTGAAGGTTATTTACATTAGTGAATGTTTGAAACTTAATATTTTGATAGGTCCAATATTTCTTTAATAGTGGTACATGATGAATGCTCAAAATTATTTTGATTGAAGGGAAAACTTTTGAGAGCATAGCAAAAGAAGAAAAGTCTATCATACCAATGGATTTATAATGAAAAGACTTGTATATTGTGAACAAGTTTCTTGTAATGTTTTCTTTGTGAATTTCCTTCAATTTTTCACACTTTTATTATCTAAACCATACCTTACCTAAGCCTCATTGCAACCATATAAGACCTTTTAACTTTTGTACTAGTTTACATAAGTGGTGGAGATGTGATAATATTGCAAGATTATTGCTAATCACTCAACCATAATATTGAAATATGTTGCTCCTTTTTTATATTAACCTAATTAATTCTTCTGGAGGTTGTTATGGTAATAAAAACTAAATGGTTGCGTATAAAACAAATTAATGTCAAAAATAACCATCTTAAGCAAGCATTACAATTTCCTAAACAACATCAATTATATGTAACTTTCACAAAAATAACTACACAAAAAAGTCCAAAATTAATTGAAATTTTACAAAAGTCTCACCCTCTTATTGGTACAACACATAAAAGGCACAAATCAATCAAAATATGCTTTTATGTTCTCCCCCTCACACTTAATGTAACAACTAAATGTGGAAAAGGTGATATAAAAGTAGAAGAAAGAGATAAGATTGCAATTTTTTTGAAAATACTAAATAATTATAATCTAAAAAATGAAATAAGCTATGGTTTTCACTGTCTTGGGTTTTCTCCTAAGTAGCACCTTTTGTTTATGTCGTTGGCTCGACATCCTCATCCACTTTTAAGATTCTCTCAATTCTTTCCCACTCTTAAGAAATATTGCATTAGAATTTTCTTTAGAGTTTGAGATTAGTTGAGCAGGAAGTTTCCTGATAGCTGGATTTCTACATTACTCAAGCTAGTGCGAATTTGTCCTATCTAGGTGTCTAAGAGTTGCAAGTGTGCATCTATCTTCTGTTGGTATTCTACCCTATATATGAACTCTCCCAATCTAGTAAGCTAATTGTTTTACTATGTCTTCTAAGGAGGGACCTGTGTGTTGGTTAGGCACTAAAGATCTTGTACTATTCTGATTAGTGGTAAAAGTAGGTGGGTATATATTGGGCCTATATTTAAGGTTTGGATGATCTTTCTACCCCCCATTATATTTCCTATGTGATTGTCTAGGATAACTACAAAAAACATTCATATCTTAAACCTACAAAAAAGGAGATGCATCAATAGTATGAGTAAACTCAACGTAAATTCCATAAGCATGAGCTTAGGAAATGGAACATGCTATAAGTTTAGAACCAAGATTCGTTAAATAGGCCACTTGTTTAGAGTTTTTCTTAGGCAATCTTGAATATCATGCACATTAATTTAATTGACTTTCCTGGATTGGCTAACTTAATTTTTAGTTCCAAATTGTTGTGAGTTTTCAGCCATATTAGAGATTAACCGTCTAGCTTATTTTGGAGTTTTATCAAATAACACCCCATTGTTGGCTGCATCTATCCTACTTCTATCATGTGGTAAAAGGCCCTTATAAAAGCATTGTATCAATAACTGTTCACTAATCTTATGATTGGGACAGCTAGCACACAGTCTTTCAAATTTTCCCAACATTCATATAGCAGCGCATTCATGTTTTATCTAATTATAAATATTTCTTTCCTAATAGGTCCTGTCTTACTAGCAGAAAAAAATTTTAAAGAAAAAATTTAGGTAATTCAGCCCATATATTAATGGATCTAGGAGGCAAATAATATAACCAATCTTTAGCAAAATCATGTATTGAGAATGGAAAAGCACGTAATTTCACTTGTTCTTCCTCTATTCTCTTAGGTCTCTTATTAAAACAAACAACCGAAAATTCTTTTAAATGCCTATAAGGATCGTCAGCTGCACATCCAGAAAGTTTAGATAATAAATATAAGAAACCTGAATTAAGCTTAAAGGATCTTTCCAAGGATGGGAAGACAATATATATATAGGTTGATCTTCTAGTTTGGTTTAAAGAGTTGCTTCAAGGTAGTTATAGCCATTTCTATCTTTTTGTCCAAATATGATTGAAAGAATAAACTTTTCTTTTCCAGCTCTAGTTTTGCTCTAGTTTCTTTTCCATCTCTTAATTTCATAAAATTCACCTTCTTCTTTCTTTACCTCGGACCAGCCCTTCCAGTAATTTTTGAAAGTGAAGTGCTCTCATGCTCGTTTTATTTTAAGAATGGATCAAATTTTAAAATATAATAGTTAAACCCAAGTACCCTTAATTATCTTTTTATGATTGAAATATATATGTGATTTTAGACGGCAAACCCCTCAGGGAATTGGGATCCATAATCGGTAGGTAATTTTAGTTTGTCCAAAGTACTAATTCAACACATATTCAATATTTCATGATGTCGATTTGGACATGGATTAATTAATGGATTTCATATTCAGTACGTCGTTTGATGTTAACAAAGAATAATTTGATGTTACATCCCGATCACAACACCGGTCTAATCTCGTGGTTAGTCTGCTTCCACTACTAATTTATATGGCAAAAACATCGATGTTGCGCTCAGTTCAAATGACGATAAATCAAATTAAACAGGTCGGAGTCGGTGAAGTATACAGTTAAAAACAAATTAATGCACCTTCAAAGGTTGACTTTTTATTTGATAAACAAAATTAAAGTTATAACCATGGAATTCAATTCGTGAGCAACCTATGCCAATACAAAAACATGCCGTACGACACAGAAACAGATTCCACGATCTCTATCGAATTTTATAATATTATTCTATAGAAAATCTCAATACACACCAACAATTTTTTAGCTACAGTTTGAAACAGCTGAAGCTAGGGGTAAGAAAAGCAGAGCATCCTTTTTGGCTACCCGTGCACCTAAAAGGTATCATCCTTTTCAAGTTTCTATCTATAGCATTATATACATATGTGATATTTTTCTACATTCTTCATCATTTAGGACATGAATGTACCTTTGACTTGCAATAAAGCACCACTTAACCGCCCCAAAGCTCAAGTATATGAATTTGGGTTTAAGTAGTCGGCCAGCTGCCCAGCTGTTAGTTTTTAGCCTCTTCAACAAATTCTTGTTTATTGTTTTATTAACTTTCTATTTACCGACAATTCCTCGTCTTCTGTCCAGTTGGGGTTATTTTCTGAATTAATTTATATTGCTAACCACGCGCTTATTTGACGGTGTATTTGAGTGCTCGAACTTTTGACTTTTCTTTGCCTACTATTCCCTTGTACTTATTGACAAATGTAAGTACGTACAGGACATCAAGGAGTCTCATAAGTCGTAGTTAAGCCTCCGTCAACTTCACATACGAGTTTGGGTCACTAACGTCACCACCCCGGTTCCACCGTCATTGCTGGCCTCTAGGTCATTACGTTCACGCTTTATACTCACACAGACACAGGTTACACCCCACCACAATCAATGTCATTCAACCGCTCGATCAGGATCGGATGGCCACAATTTATGAACTCTTTTTTCAATTTATTATTGAAAAATAGACTAAAATCTGACGGCAGAAATAAAATATTAAAAGATAGAAACTTTATAAATGGAGAAGCATTGAACACATATGCACATAGACATGGACATCCAAGGCCATCACTTTTGCCTTAGATTTCCATGATCCTTAGCGATCTATTTCAACAGAATTCTCCCAAAATGCATCGTTTCCATCTCTTCTTTTTCGTTTCTCTTCTAATTTTATTTACTCCTCCGAGCCACGCTATAAGACACCCTTTTTCTGCGCCTGCCACTAGAACCCAACAAGCTTTTGGGTCTGCAACTGACAATGTTCATTTCTCGCACCAGGCCAAAGAATTCCAGTCACAGAAGCGAAGGGTTCCTACAGGATCGAACCCGTTGCACAACAAGAGATGATACTGAAGTTGTTGAAGTGCCCATTATCTCTTCCGTATGATAGATAGATATGACCAACTCGGGGTTCTTCTCTGGTTTATTGATAATACACCATTACAATACCTAGTTGATTCTGCTTGTAGAGAATGTGTACAGCAGGTAAAATTGATTTTGTTGTTAGAAATATTTCTATACCAGCTTGTTTGAGTTCTTTTGTGCTTTGTATCTCGTCCTGAAATGAAGTTCGTCTTTATTGTAGAATACATATAACACGAGATAAATGTCCATTGTTTTATTTATACTGATAATGAAATTTGGGGCTTGGGTTCAAGGTTACAGTCTCTTATTCAGTCTCAGGCTGAATGATTTTTGTCTTCACTTTGGTCGCCATGAATTCTGAGAGAAGCACAGCGACTTCAAACGATATCTTTTGTCAAAATTTTCAGAGTGGTCATTTCCACCGCATCGGAACAGGAGTAGTGATTCTTTACGTGTCATGTTTGTTGACATTGAATTATGTATTGATCATAATTTATTAAAGGGAGATGAGCAGCTGCAGTGAATCAAGATCATAGGGCTTCACCTTGCAACTCTTTTAGCAATTTTTTCGTACGTACAGGCCAACAGAATTTAAATTTTCGCTCACTAGACCTACTGCAGTGATTGATGAGCTAAATGAAATGAGTTATCTAGTCCAGTTAAATCCAGCCCCATAGACCCCAATCTTGATGGGGGGAGTGTAAATACTCCATTATTTCTCACAACAACCCTGCAATTAAGAGACGCGACACCCTCCATCTTTTACAGATATGGAGTTTATGTTTGTTAGCTAGCGATTTTGAGTCTTGTTTTATAGTACTCCATGTTAAGCGAAATGGAATTGTTACAAGCCATCTCTTTTCTCATGGTTGTATAGGAGGTTTACAAGTCGCAATAACTACATCTGTCTAATATGTGAGAGAGAGAATGTAATTATGCTCGAAAAAGTACAAACCCCAACAATAGCGGGAACGGAACTCCTTGCATCTCCCGCACTTAAATGTACAGGAAATGCATCGCATTAAGTGTCTGCGTTGAGGTGGGTGTGGTCCATGATGTTTTTGGTTTTTTTTTTCTCTTTGGCTAGTGTTATATGCTTCATGTTAAATTTGAATTTAGTTGAATAAATTATTCGGCAGTTGAAAATAAGACTTTGCTTATTAACATGTCCATTAGAAAATGCTAACCCCACACACCAATAAAGGCTTGTCTTGCAAAGGTGACAGGAGCCGGATTTACGCCTCATTTGGTAGACAACCAAATCAGTTATTTTTTTAGCTAATTGGTTGTCTTTAGTTGATTGACTCTTCAAACAGTTATGAAAACTGTTTAGAGAATGGCTTTTTTTTATGACTGATTGGTGATGATCAGTCAAAGATGAAAACGCTCTTGTATAGGAGCATTTTTGTGAATTAGCTAAAATTAAACCTATTAATAGTCAATTCTACCCTTTACATAGTATTCATATATGTTTTATGCTAGTTTTCTGTTTATTGTTTTTAAGTTCTATTTTTAATAAAAACATAATTTTATTTAATTGTTAATATCAACCACTAATTATAATAATAATATATTAAACACAACTTAAAATAAATTATTTTTAACTTAATAGATTTATTTTAATCTCTTACATAATATTTATTAATAAAAATTATTTTATTTATTAAAATAAATAATTTAGTTTATTTA
>JANZXR010000009.1:4353562-4367924 GCA_027575705.1 Erythroxylum echinodendron
TCTATCGCTATAAAGATCGAAATTTTTGGATAACAGATGTAGAAGTTATGACCATTTGAAGGTAGCTGTATTTGGGTACATTTATGCATAATTGAAGTGTCATTTTGGCTGAACTAGAAACCTTGTTTAAATGATTAAACTATATCAATACAGGTCGAATTAGGTAAAATGGTCTTCATAAAAGTTGTAGATCTTGGTCTTAGCTTTCTAACGACATATAGTTTGTAATTTTGGGATTTCTAGATTGAGAGATATGTTGATTGGAATTAAGGATGTATGAAATTGGGAAGTCGTGAGCGTGAGGGGTGCGACCGCGACTGTGCGAATTTTTTGCCATGTCGCAATCGGGACTAAGGCGCGATCGCGACATATCGCGATCGCGACAAAGACCCAAAACTTCACCATCGCGACTCATTCAAGATCGCGACGGTTTCAAGATTTTGGACCCTCGCGATCTCGACGAGTCTCTATCGCTACCGACCCGGAAATTTTCCCGCATCGCGATCGCGAGGCGGCTAAATTTTGGTCTACGATCGCGACTAGGAAAATTTTTGTCAAAGTAACGACCATACCATGGTACGATCGTTACCCGACTATAATATCTTTTATTTATTTATTTATATTTATTTAACCAAATTTCTACTAATCTTTTTTTTGCACTCGAAATCATTATTTTTTATACATTTTGCTATGGATAAATTTTACTAACTTGGCATTCTTTTTACTCTTCCTAAGATTTTATTTCGAAAATACAATTGATATGAACCCACCACTAGAAAAAAAAAATCAAATGGTGACACCTCCGTACGGAGACCGGGGCCAACAAGCAAGGCCACTATCGTGGCCTGTGTCAGGTTGAAGCAAAAACTTGAGTTTCGTAAGATTTTTCGGACCGTTTCGACCCTGACTTAAATCTAAGGCATCCAAACTATAAATACATCATAAAGGGTCAGAACCAATAACCAAGGAGAGTCATGCAAGAAAGCTATCACATTAGCCAATTCCAAGAGAAAAACCTAGAGAGAAATCGAGGGATTGAGAAAGGAGACGAAAGAAGAGAGACAAAAAAAAGAGGCTAAATGTGACGTAATTCCTGAAATAGGTGATTTTTCGCTGTCGCTACCTTCCTAAATTTTGTTCCCGACAGTATTTTCCATTTATTCAATTTTATTGATGTATTAAATTGCAATATTCGTTGAGAATCGGTTATGTTGAATGTTGAGTTTTGTCTATACTCACTTTCGAGTTTTTAATTCTTGAGATTAATAAAGTTCAATTGATTATATTATTGTTGATTTAATTGTGATTCAATTTCTGTTTGTAATAATTCAGCAATAAACTGAGAGGCTGAGCCGAGTGAGAATAATCAATTTGGGTTAACGAGAGTTAGGTAATTGATAGATAAGAATTGGATCAAACCAGTAGAATCGTGTAATGAGAAATCGAGCATAGGTTCCCGGTAGGTTAATAGACAATTTTAGAATTATGTTAGGTTGTAGTAAATTGTGAGTCGATAGATCACAATTTCATAATTTAATTTAGGGATCATTAGTTAGGGTTAAGGAATATAACTCAAGAGAGAGTAATCTACCCTATGACCGTTTAGACCCATTAATTCAATAATTGCATAATTGGTTAGATTTTCATTAGTTTCAGATTAAAATTTCCTTTCTCACACTTGATAGTTTCTAGGTTGATTTTCGGATTGGGTTGTGTGATTTTGTTATTTTGTTGATATCTCTGCATTTTAATATTCATAATTGATTGTTTGATTGATTTATTTCCTGCATTAGTTTGTATCATTTGAATTATTATACTTTAGTACGACCTTAGATTTTAGGACTAAAATTCCTTTCTCGTGGAATCGATACCTTAGGTACTACACGAATGACCTATGCGCTTGTAAAATTTACCATGGTTAATAGATATTAAAACTTCATATATGTAACCTTGCGAATGGAACACCAGAAGGCCAAAATTAAAAAGGCATTAACTGAGCATATTGAATATAAAAAAATTTGCAAACAAACAGGACAAAGGAAAAAGAATCACACAACCAATAGAAAATAAACCAAAAGCTTAGAGTTGATTACTCCAAATCCACCAAAATTGTCTCCAGCTCAATAGTAATCAGTGCAAAACTCATATATTAAAATTAAAAATACAACAATAAATAAGTTTTACCCTCTATTTCTTTGGCCAATCCTTAGTAATGAATTTGCAAACTTCCATCTTGAATTTCCTTTAGCTACTTCCACTCTCAATGTAATGTCCATTCTCTAAACTATGGCCAATTTTAGTTCTCTCAACACTGCAACAACAAGAACATACATTGTGATCCTGCATTATTGATGTGACAAATATGGCATAGTTAATAGTTATCTCAAATCTCCTTGGCCGTAAATTTTAGCAAAGAATGGTACCTTGATCTAAACGTTCACATACATACAATCAAAGACAAGATTATGGGATAAGGTATAATTAAATGAATTTCAGCTTTTCATATGAACAAACTTACAACAACCGAAGCAAAGTCAGTTCGATGTAATTTAGAAGAAAAGACTCCAAATAATTTAACCAAACGAACATCTGGGGGCGAGAATTCGAGTTAGTAGAATCATCAGCCTTCCTCCAACTCCTCTCAACATGCGAACTCCTCCATCCAAACGATCCTAATTGGAATATCTTACATACAGATCACCATAAACATTAATCAACTTGTGCAACAAATATTAATCAGACTAGAAGGTTCCAATAGGTTCTTCGCGGCTAACCTTGTAAACTAGTTAATTCAAACTCATATATGTTAACATGGAGAAGCAAGCAAGCTATTGCAAAGGGGAAAAGGATGGATGGAGAAAGATCGAAGCTTACTAATAATAGCAACGTCGTCTCTGGTTTCAGTTGGGTGATATCTGACACCTTTTGATTTGTGGTGATTTGCAGTGATTCTCTATTCAGCAAAACTCTAAGACATGAGTAGCAATGGACAAGTTTCGTAGTTATTATTAAGAAAAAGAAGAAGTGGTAGAAAAAATCATTGGTATTAAGAAAAGTTATTGAGGGTATATTGGGTAGATGTATTTATCAGTTTACATTTTATCCTAAATCTTAATCAGAGTTTTATTATTTTTACTGTTCAAGATGGAATGGAAAGTAATATGAAACTCTCCAGTTTTATTTCTTTCCGTTTCATTCTATTATAAAATTCTCAACCAAACAATAAAAGTATGTTATGTTCCATTCCATTCTGTTACTAACCCTCTAATCAAACAGGCCTTAACCAATAATTTTGGTGGCCCATTTATTGCTCCAATCCCGGTTTAATTGAGAGCTTCAGTGCCAAGTCGTAAAGTGCTTCAAAAGCTCCGCGACTCGGTATAAACCGTCAGATTTAATCGGAAGCTTTCCAATTTATTAAGATTTTAAATCATTGATTTTACCACGAGTGTCTTTGACTACGTCAACAATCATATTTATAAATAGGCTCATAGCTCATGTGTGATGAGGAGAGTTTTGCGGCGTTTGCTTAGGTCTCCTGGTTACAGGGACAAACAATCCCATTTTCAGTTACGTTTGTTTGAAACTTTGCCCAAAACTGACAGGAAAGAGATACAGTAATAACGATAATCCCTTAAGAAGAAAAAGAAAAAATTAAGCATTAGACAGGAATTTTGCGGTTGTAGGAACAGTGATTGATCGAAACATGCCTAGCAAGTTAAGGAAGGCGCTTGGGGCTGTGAAAGACCAAACCAGTATCAGCCTTGCCAAGGTTTCCAACAATAATTCCTCAAACCTCGAAGTTTTGATTCTTAAAGCCACGAGACACGATGAAGTGCCCATTGATGAACGTTACGTGCAGGAACTGCTGGGTCTCATCTCATCCAACAAATTATATGCCGCTGCTTGTGCACAAGCTATTGCCAAAAGAATTGGCAAGACGAGGAATTGGATGGTGGCTGTCAAGTCCCTCATGCTTGTTCTCAGGATTTTTCAAGATGGTGATCCTTTTTTTCCAAGAGAAGTACTCCATGCAATGAAACGTGGCGCTAAGATTCTTAATCTCTCCACATTTCGCGATGACTCAAATTCAAGCCCATGGGATTATACAGCCTTCGTTAGAACATTTGCCCTCTACCTTGATGAGCGTTTAGACTGCTTTCTGACAGGTAAGCTTCAAAGAAGATTTACAAACAGAGCTAGAGAGCCTATGCTTCCTAGAACTCGTCGCGGAAATGATTCAGTAATTGACATGAAACCTGTAATGCTGATTGACAAAATATCTCATTGGCAAAGATTGCTCGATAGAGCAGTTGCAACTAGACCAACTGGTGCAGCCAAGACAAACAGGTTGGTGCAGATCTCTTTGTACGCAATTGTGCAAGAGAGCTTTGATCTCTACCGGGACGTATCTGATGGACTTACCCTTCTCTTAGACAGTTTCTTTCATTTACCGTATCAATCTTGTGTCAATGCCTTCCAAACATGTGTCAAGGCCTCAAAACAATTTGAAGAGCTTTCTTCATATTACGATCTATGCAAAAGCATTGGGGTTGGAAGAACTTCTGAGTATCCAAGTGTGCAAAAGATATCCGAAGAGCTCATAGAAATATTACAAGAGTTCCTGAAAGATCAAACTTCTTTTCCTGCATCTAGGAGATCACCTTCGCGTTTCCTTCTGCCTGGACCAACAGCCAAGGAGCACTCTTACAGCTTTGATAAAGGCGAAGACTACGAGCAATCAGACACAGCAGATAGATCTTTTGAGAAAGGATTGGAATTAGGCTCACGTTGTACATCATTAGAGGATCTTATGAGTACCACAGATGTAGGAACTAGCCCGCCTGCGATGGACCTCTTCTTCGAACAGTTTGAGAGGTTTCGAACGACAGAAAATGGAGCTAGTCTAGCTCACTCTCTCTCACTTACTTCATTGCCATGTGACCAAGGAACAGCAAGCGGTGGAAACAGCACTCTAGACCTCGTATCTTTGGATGATTGGCCATCCGAAGAGCCTAAAGAGGAACAAGAACGAGGACAGACAACTTTAGCCATGGACCCAACCTTAAATCAAGCTGAACCCTGGGAGCTCGTCCTAACAGTGAGTACAAACCAGCCAATGGAAGCTTCGCCATCAAGCAGAGCCAATGCTGTTCAGCAAACGAATAACTATTTATCTGTTGATGATTCACCTGCCGTAGCAAGCGGATTCCAGCCCCCAGTTGCGAGCAACTTGTTTGATCCAATAACATCGCTGCAAGAGCAATACTACAATCCGTTCCTACAAGATCCAATTGACGCGCCAGCAGTTGTCATCCCTACCGAAAATCAACCTGTATTTCCTCACAATAACTTGTTTCCGATGACTCCTACGTTTCAGGCAACACCAACGTTCAATGCCCAGAATCCAAATCAGGCACTTCCATGGCATAATGAGGATAACCCCTTCGGACCATGCCCTACTGGGTTGGTTAGTGCACATGGATGTAATAGTTCTGTGGATCAACAGAATCTGTTGCGCGAACAACAATTGTGGCTGCAACAGCAGGACAAGATTATAGCAAAAATTTGTCATGATTTGGGGAAAAAAGAAGCGTATCTGTAAATTGTTACGATCAAATTACACTTTGCGAGTTTAATGTTATCAGTTAATCTTTTCCCCAGTACGAGCATGATCTACGTAGCATGGTGCATACAATTTCAGTACGAGAATTGTCACGTTCCAAACCATCTCTATGAGAGCTAGACAGATGCCATGCATCCAATAATAAGAAACACCCACACTGTCAATAAACTCTATTAATAAGCTAAAATTGTTCAATCTAACAATAATCTAATATCTGCTAAATAAATCCAACATTCAAAATCTAAGTGTCAAATATGCGCTTAGTCATAAAAGTGCACAAGCCAATGTACATACATAATATAAAAATGGTCATTGTTGGTAGCTGCTAAAGTTTTGAAATAAGCTAAAGGACTTATCAGAAGTGAACAAATGTAATAAATTAAAAAAAAGATTAACGGGACAATTTGCAATGTTGACTGAAATCGCATTAAAAGAATGAGTGGTCGTCAATTTAAAAAAATTTGTTAGAAATATGCAAGTTAATAACAAAAGCAATAAGTACACCAATCAATACATGACATTGTGAAATTACAGGTAATGATTTAAGTAATACCAAAGAAATTTATATCTTCTTTAATTAGTACTCTTATAACCTGAGAGTCCATATTATATATCAAAAGAGTACAATTGTTTGTATACAATTAAGCTCTAGATAAATAATATGATGTTATGACAACACAGTAGAATGCAATCACAAAATAAATAATATAATGGCAAGAGCACAACGAATAAATAGAGTTAAAGTGAAAGAGTTTGTAAACCCAATTTAGAGTAGCTTGGCAACTAATTTTACCTTTATCCACTCTCGAAGTAGTTTTATTTGGAGGATTTACTATCTTCTTCTTTTAATTAGGTAAAGAAAAACCTCCTTACAAGCTCTTTTTTGCTTGGATTAGAAAACAACTCTTTTACAATCTCTTCCTTGATGATAAAGGAAAACCACAATAAAATAAGCTCAAAGAACTAACCACTAATTGAATTACTATAAGAAAATAAGACATTACCGATGGAAAATTATCGACAGAACATATTCCAGCTTACATTAGCAACGAAAACTCAATTTCTGTTGGTAATGTTAGCGGATTTACTGACGGACTAAAAATTTGTCAGTAAACTTGGAAGGAAAATATCCCCGTGAGTTTTTTAACGCAAAATTATGCGGTAAAAGCTGGTGGGGAAAATTTGCAACTTGAATACTGATAGTATTTTTTGTCGATAAGTTCGGTCGATAAGTGTCGAAATGATCATTAAATAAAATGTTAAGTCAAACGACGTCAGTAATATAGGCAGATTTATCGACGGACAATACTTTTCTGTTGGCAATTATTAACTACAGCCGTTTCTATGCCACTTTTGTCCGTCGGTGAAGTTCGTCGCTAAACTTATTTACCGACGAAATATTGATGTTTTCCATCGGTAAGTCTGTTATAAAATAACATTTTTCTTGTAGTAAATACAACACATAACTTCTCACTCTACTCACCTTAGTGCTTAAAGGACTATAATCAAATCACAATGAACATTTGATGCTTTGAATCAAGAATCTCTCACAAATGTGCACTTATGTTATAAAAAATTCACAAGGATGTTAATAATCAAAATGTAAAGTACTTATACTCCCCTCTACTTCAAATAGAAGTTAATCGTTTAAACTAATCGGTACAACAACTAGTCTCTAGTCTTGTTTGGTTAACCAATATCCTATTTAATTAGCATATTAATTAACAAAATGACCTATCAAACTCCAAAATTAAAATTTCATCCACTATGTATCTTTGTGTTCTTTGTAAAACTTCATTTAGTTAATCGATCACCCATTGACTAATTAAAGAACCAACCAATGCAAAAACTATCAACACCCTCATTTTGTCTCTTTTATTCAAAGGGTTCTTTTAACCAATATAAATCCTTCAATTAATCAACCTATACTAAAATCAACTTTCAAAAATACCCTAATTCATTCAATTTGGAAAACTTTCAAATCCTTTCAAAGATCAAAACATACGCATTTGACAAACATTTCTCCAAATTTTGTTCAAAGATTTACAAGATTATTTAACCAAGTGAGTTCATTCCTAAGGTTTAAGATTATTCAATGTTAGAGGATAGACAAGATGGAAACTTTAATGGCTTAGAGGATGAATAGGATTAATGTTTTAAGGAATTGGAGACTAAGTTGCAAGCTAAAGTATTTAGAGGGAATTTCATAAAGTTTATGAGGCTACTGGGAGGATCCTAATAGGTGATTACATGCTTATAAATAAGTTAAGAAGGTGTTAAGGTAAGAAAGCATTAAATGACATAAGAACAACTAAAATAATGTTTTTTTGGAGGAACATCAAATTTTTTTAATCGACATAAATTAGTTAATAGTAGCCAATTTACTGAAGTTGAGTGGTTAATTAAATAATGAAGTTGAATTTTAGGTCATCAAGTTTGACAATCAAACTAAGTTTTATAATTAATTGAACATGATTTCTTATTTTAGGTACAAATTATCATATTTACGCAATATGGAAAGTTCTAACCCTAATGAACATCTAAAAGACCAAGAAGAACTATAAAAAACCTCCATTGGTGCCAAAAAAAGAGAGAGAGAGAGAAGAGAAATAAGAGCTCTGGAAAGAAATAATAACTACAAGTGAAACCTAGTTGTGATAACTTAAGCTATGAGTTTTGTAGTGTCAGTTGTAGGTCCTAAGATGTGTTATTCTAAATACTAAAACTTATATAAGGTTTGTCTTAATACTTGAAAAAGATAGTTTGTAATAGTCTTCTCTTCACCTATTAAAGAAGGAATATAATAGATTCAAAGTTTTCAGTGAATTTGGGGAGTGGAAGTAGGTTAAAAAAGATTGAATCATTACGAAAACATAACTGTTTCTCTTTAATATATTACATTACTATATTGCTTATGTATTCATTACTATATTGGTTATGTATTCATTTAATATATAGGTTGGACACTTGATATTGCATAACTATAGACTTAAAGTGACAAAAAAGAATATGGTATTATGTATGTCTATGTCTTTGGCAAAAATGTCATATACCAAGTTAAATTTTTTTTTTGAGATTGTTCTTCACACATTTTATAATTATCTTATCTGACACACATGGAGGATTAAAACATTAATTATGCACCTTACTTCAATGTTAATGATTAATTGTATTCATAAACTAGGATGAGATTATTCTTTATAGTGAAAGGATTAAATTATAGGATATTGTTAAAAAGTGACTTATAATCCTAACCAAGATGTTCATTATAGATGGAGACAGTAAGTATCACTTAAGGCACAATTCAAGTGGGATAAGAATGATAAGAGACTTGATGCATTAAACCATAAAAGAGTCCTATCTCTTTATAGTTTTTAGTAGGAATTAATTTAAGCTATCTAATGTGTGAAAATGCTCATAACATTTTGAATCCATTAGAGGTTACATATAAGAACACCAATCAAGTTAAAGGAAGTAGAATTAGTATGCTTGTGCTCTTATATAAAATATTTTGTATAAGTCATAGTGAAACTATTCCTAACATATATTCTTGTTTTGATGATATTATGAACTCTTCGAAAGCTTTTATAAAAAAAACATATTAAAGTATTAAGATGGTTCGGAAAATTCTTAGATTTTTTTCTTAAATCTTGAGAACTCAAGGTATAACAATATAGGAAGCTAAAATAAGCAATCTTTCATAAAGGAATTAATAGGGTCTTTATTTGTCTATGAGATTAGATTAGTTAAGATTCAAGGCAATATATGAATATATAAAAAAAACGAAGAGTATCACCTTCAAAACTCAAAAGGAAGGAAGCTAGGATAAAAAGACTTAAACCTTAAGGGAGAGTGATTATAAGGATATAATGTAAAGGGTTTCTTAAGAAGAAAAGGAACGAAATGAGAAAAAGGAGAAAAAATAAAGAAGATAAGTTTAATGTTTAACATTTTTGGTTATTAGTGCAAAAAAAAAAAGGACATTTCAATAATCAAATCCTAAACCTCCAAGATAACATGAAAATGGAGAAAAAGAAATACAATAGGAAGGTGACCATTATAGTGAATCTAAAGGAGAGTAACTCAAATAGAAAGTCACCAATATGTGTCTCATGACACATGAAAATTAAGTAACATGTTTAGACAAACTAGAAACTAGTGATGATGAATTATCTTATGATGAGTTGATTGAAGTTTTAGAAATATGGAATAGGAAAGAAAAATAATTTCCAAAAGTGTAAAAGCATTTAAGATACAGGATACATGCATTAAAGAAATAATTAATTTCTATTAATTAGAGACTATAATCTCAATATTGAACTAATAATTAATTAGGTATTAGAGCATTCAGAATTTATAATATATTATTTGTTGACCATCTTTTGCTCTAATGTGGTGTTAATCTAGAATATGTTAGGGTCCTTTACAAATCACTAGAAGAATTTAAGAGCTTTTTAGGGCTTAGCATAAATTCTAGTAAGAGAAGCTGCTTTATTTTAACGAGATTGAATATTAAAAGGGAGAAATTTGGTAGCATCATAGGGTTTAAGCATGAAAATCCTCCTTTCAGGTACTTTGTTATTCCCATAACCACAAGGAGATTAAACTTCAGGGATTGTCAAGTTATAATAGACCTTATTCAAAAAATTTTAAGAAGTTAGTGTAATATGAATCTTTCATATGCTGGAAGATTACAACTTTTAATTATATGCAACAGTCTACATACAAGTTAAAGTTCCCATAGCACTCTCTCAAGATATCCTAAAAACTATTGAAATATTTTTAAATAACTTTCTCTAGTATGAAAAAGAGAATAAACTCACAGGTACTAAAGTTAAATGGTCTTATCTTTATAAGTCTAAGAATCATAAAGGGTTTATATTCACTTTTATTAGAGTTACAAACTAAGCCTTGTTAATTAAAAGAATTTGATACTTCTAGTTGACAAAGAATCACTTATTTATGGGACATAGTTTTTGGAAGGCATAACCAAAGACCAAAACTTCACGGACGCTAAAATATAACTAGGGAATAAAGGCACAAATCAATAAAAAATATTGAAATATTTAGAACACCTAATTTTGGTTTAAGAATTAGCATGAGTTAGATTCCCTTTACTTGTTTCATATTTATAGATCCTTGAGAATTTCATTACCTAACTAGACAATGGTAGCTTCAATAATTTATTAAGGAAATTTATGTTGGTTTGTTCATGTTTTTAGAGGTTTCTCAACTATTAAAGAAGGTTACCTAGTCTCAATCTAGGGATTGAAGACTTACTAACTTAACTTAGGCATAATTCTGTGGAATTCACAAATCAGTAAAGAAATCTTATAAACTTTAACCTGAGCAATTTGGTTGATAAACTTAGGATTAGTTATTAATAGATTCGAGAGAGATAATAGCATACGATAGGAATTTCCACGTCCAATAGTCAATAAAACAATTACAAAATAAAAGGTTAATTATTTAATGATTTTAGGGGGATTTAATACCTAGACACTAATTCCTAACATTGATTATTTTCTAAGTAATTTTTTGTTTCTGTGTTTAATATTGTTACCTATTTTATTTTAATTCTTAAGTTTTATTTTCCTGATTAAAAATCCAATATCCAATTTGTTGGATAGATAATAGGAGAAAGGTAATTACTAGTAATCAATTTCAATGTGGGATTAGCCTTTACTTGCCGATAGTAGCTATAGCTATGTTGTGCACTTGCAGTAAAATTATATGGAAATAAACCAATCAAGTTTTTGGCACGTTTTCTGGGGATGATAGTATTAGGAACACCTAGACGCTATTACTCAAGTCATTATTTTTTTATTTATTTTGTTATATTATATCTTGTTGTATTTTTGACTTATTCATTTAATAATCTTTTGAATTTCTCCACTTTAACAATATATTTGTGGTTTATCTTAGGGAATAAGGTTTAAATTCATCACCACAACTCACAAAGGAAAGATGGAGCAGACAGTACTCTTATGGGAGGTACGAGGTGTTTCAACAATATATAACATCACCATATGGGAGAGAGAGGTTCCCTGGCATGTTTTTAAAGGCTCAATTGTCATCCATGTTGTGTTGCGACATTTTGTGTGAGTAACCATTACAATCATAAATGTTGAGAACTAACCAATATGTAGGAGCAACCAAGCATGTACAATTAACCTTAAGGTGCGTTATACGAGAATAATTACAATTTAGAATGGAGCAACTCTTACACTTATAGATGGAATAATTATGCTTCAGCTGAATATTTATAGCATCAAGTACCTCAAATTAACGAGCCAAATTTGGAAGATATGATGAAGGCTTGTGTACAAAATATGGTGAATCGGATCGATTGGCTGGAAAAGATTACAATACAATAAAATTACAAATTACTAACGAAAAAATACCATAGGAAATTAAAGACAAAAAATGATTTTTCGTCAGAAAATTGTCAGAAAAATTGAAATTTGCGACAGACACAACATTTGTCTGTAAAGATGGAGAGAAATGATTCCTTCAATTTTTTCGACAGATTATAGTGACAAAATAGTGATAGCTGTCATAAAATAGATGGCAAGGTTGGCGACAAAATAGTGAAGTGTACTGATGAAAGAGTGTTTGGCGGTATAATTTTAAGTTAAATGTAGTCATTCATTTCAGCTTCAACATTTCTAAATAGATGAAAACTACATTGTTTAGTTTAACACCAACTGATGTCGTTTTTTTCTCACCTTAAACCTACCCGAAACATCCCCCTAGTCCATTGTCTTTTCTCCTTGTTTTCATTTCTTGATTTTCTTCTTGTCATCATTAGTCTTCTCTCATCCATCGTCCATCGTCCATCATCCACATTCCATATATAATGCTTCACTCTTGTCCATCATCCATCCTCTCCAATTAAGTCGTGGTTAGTCATATATGAACGTCAGTTTTGTCGTGGATGGATTTATGAATGATGATTTGAGCATTGTTTGTTGTAGTATTGTGTGTTTTTGAACTATGGTTGGTCAATAATATGTTTGAACTTGTTTATACTAAAGAAACATGGAAAAATAAACTGGTTTTGTTGTTAGGCAGGGATGAATTTGGGTAGCTTATGAATTGTTCGATGAAATGTCCTACTGAAGAAAATCATATGTTGTTTTCTAAATATCATAAATTAGTTATTTTTAAGTGTATTACGTTTAATTTTTCGATTTCTATCTATTTTTTTAATGTGTGTCTTTTTTAGCTTTTGAGTGTATACATAATTCTATTTTGAGATTAATTATTAATAGTTAGGTGCATGTTGAGTGTAATTATGTAACACAATATACTCATTTTATGCTAAAAAAATGCAAGTTAATGTGTCACAACTTATAGTTAAAAAGAGCAGATATCGATCCTACAGGGATTGATGCCCAAACACCACTTAATTTAAGTAAAACTTTGTTTAAAAAACAAAATTGTTAAATGCTAATAATATGGAAAATTAAATTAAAATTAAAAGACTAACATAAAGTAATAGATAATACCAATGTGCAAAAAAATCAGAATTCAAGAATCTAAAGACCAGAGATTACTTTTTCCCTTTTTTGTCTCCCTCATATTTTATTATTTGAATTATGTCTCACCCTAAATTTCCGAATGTATTAACTACCCTCTCTCAAGGTGTAATTAATTATCCCTAATAGAATTAAAGGGAATCAATTGGACGATCTCTAAACTTACCCAATGACTCGACCTATTTAACTACTTACTAAACTATCTTATGGGTAATCAATTGACTAGTAGATATCTCTCTTCTAACTACTCAATTAATGTGATGATTATAAGTCTATAGGTCATCAACTCTCGTTGTACAATCCTACACAAATAATCTTACTCACTCTCTCGATTTGTTGCAAGATAACACATAAAATCACCAATCATCAAAGACAACTCCATTCAATTCAATAAAATAGGAGTTCTAACAAAATAGTTCAAAGGCAATCCCTAAAACTAAATCATCCTAATATAGTATCTATAACAACATCAACATTCAAATAAATCATTTTACAAAGAATAGAAGAAGTAGAATTGACAGAAAATTGAATAGAAGAACTACTTCTCTTCTTTGCCAAAATCTGGGAATTTTGGTGTTGATGTGCTTGATGATGATACTTAACTTCAATCCTTCCTTAAGGCTCCAAACTTGTGTTCTTCACTCAAGGATGGTGTTTCTATAGAAGGGTTTCGTCTCTCTTCAAGATGGAGGCTTAATTATGCTTTAATAGTCCAAAACCTCTAAGTTTAATAAAGCCCGGCGTATTGTCTCAGATTGTAATTCCTATAATAGTGGGAATTGGGAAGATTCCCATGATATTGGGAATTTATAATAGATGAACTCCTCTTTCTTCTCCTCTTTGATGTCTACTTCAACCTCCAAGTTGATCTATCTTCTTTCCTACGTAAAAATAGTCAATTCTTACCTTAAATTAACATCAAACACGAGCGAACAACAATGGAAATCAAACTAAACAAAAATATATAAAATGAATCCTAAACAACAACAATAATCAACAAGTATGCAAGAAAACACATGTTAATTACATAGAAAAACCATAGACTAATGCACACCTATCAACATCCTCACACTTAAATCTTTTCTTGTCCTCAAGTGAAATAAATACAACCACTAAATTCCTAAACAACAACAATAATCAACAAGTATGCAAGAAAACACATGTTAATTACATAGAAAAACCATAGACTAATGCA
>JANZXR010000009.1:4371664-4393072 GCA_027575705.1 Erythroxylum echinodendron
CTGCGAAATCTCCACTTCCATCATACAACCGAAACCAGCTAAGTAAGAACTCACCTTAAGAACATGTACATACGAGGAACTCTTTGTTTTCTGTTTGTTTTTCTTCCAGTTTATATTTGATTTCATTTTCTACTATGTGTAACTAAAAGCTTTTTAGTGTCTAGGCATGATGAAACCTATTTGAGATAACAATATATTTTGATTATTTCATTCAATGCAATATTTTTGACTGATTTATCTTAATTCAATTATGTGTTTAATATATATTCTAATAGATTCGAAATATTAGTTCATAATCTGATTTCATAATATAGAAATTGAGAATTTTGTGTATAAATAGATCTACCATAAATGAAAGGAGTTGATTGCAAACTTAAAGATAGGTCGACATAAATCATTTGTATTAGGGCAAAACCTAATAGTAAAATTTGCAAATTGATAAAAAAAAATCCTATAAACTTTAACTTGAGTAATTCGGTTGATAAATTTAGGATTAGTTATTATTAGACTTGCAATTAATATAGATAGAAATTTTCACAATCTAATAATCAATAATACAATTACATAATAAATGGTTAATTATTTAATGGCCTTAGGGAGATCTATTAACTAGACATTAATTCCTGATATTATCTAATAATCAATAATACAATTACATAATAAATGGTTAATTATTTAATGGCTTTAGGGAGATCTATTAACTAGACATTAATTCCTGATATTATTGTTTTTTTGAGCGATTTCTTTCATTTTTAAGTTCAATATTGCTACCTATTTTATTTTAATTGTTAGGTGTTATTTTCTTAATTAAAAACCAAAATTCATTTTGTTTACTAGATAATAAGAGAAATGTAATTACTAATAATAACTGTGTTTATGGAGTTGACCCGTAGTTATCGATAGTAGATTTGTGTGGTCGTGGTAAAATTATATTGGTATAGAAATAAACTAATTATAAAGAAGTTGAGAACAAGGGATAAGATTAAGTTCAACATTGCAAACTCTTTGTTTTCGCGTTGTAATAATGACAATAAATTTTTAGGTCATTTATTCTTCAATTACTCAATCTCCATAGAGAAAAATATTTGATAGCTTTAATTTGAACCTTAAGAAAGATACATAACAACAGGCAGTCAAATGGACATAGCAATACAAAGATTAAAGGAAAATTATTTGATAATTTATAATTGTGTAGTTTACATTTTTTGGATTGAGAAAAACAAAAAAAAAAACTTTTTTAGAAGTGAAAAGTTTGGTGGGCAAATGCTTTGTCAAAGAACGAGTGCCATGGAACTGAGAAACAATCTTTGTCAAGGAGAAGGAAATGAAGATTAGCCCGTGCATAACACTCAACTAGAACTTGAGATAGACCTGTGGCATAGAAATGATACCGAGATCAGAGACATTGAAAATGGAACTGAATAGTCAAGGGAAAAAGCAAAAGCTTAGAGCCACTGCTAATTCAGCATATTGTCCCAACTCATGATAGAAAACCAGAGGAATTAATGCAGATCAAAGCAAAGAAGTAAGATGAGCGCATTCTGTCTCTTTTACATTAGTTAGCTAGTTTGAATGGTATTCCATCATTAGATTGGTAATAGTCTGGTCTATTTCTTAGTTCTAAAACCAAGTTTTGCAGTTCCTTAATTGTATATCTACTAGACTCGGGGGTTGCACTATCTCCATTTAACATTTTGTTTACTTTTAATTTCCAGAAAAATATCTTCCATCGTGAACCGTGAATTTTGGCGGGAAGTTAAAAAGTTAAAAAGCTGAGGAAAAATACATTACTACAGCCGTGAAAGCCAGGCAGTGACATTAAGCATTGATTTAAAGGGAAAGTTCACGGGACATACACATAGGTCTTTGCGAATGAAAAGGAGGGTGAAAGAGCAGGCAATGACATGTGACCTTGTGGACCCACACATAAGATTGTTGTTATCATATAATGTCTGGTACTTGCAGCTTTCCCATGTGAGGTCGCTGGCGGTGAATTTAGTTTCTATTGGTACCCGCAATTCCTGTCGCCAACACACCATTACTACCCCTACATCTGCGCCGAGCCACCCTCTCGTGAGTCATGGACTCGGTTACTTTTCTTTCTGAAAGTCTAAACCCAATTCTGCTCACCAGTCAAGCAAACCTTATTAGATTTGATTAGTTTATTTTATATTAAATTAAAATTTTAAACATTTTAATACTATTTTTAAATTTTAAATTAATATTATATTATTTATAATAACATTAACAACTTGTCTCTCTTATTAAAAACGAGCAACAGGACCCACCTACGATAAAAGCCACCACAAATTAACTTGGGTTCAGATTCAGTTCCATAATAACTAGTGTTTTAAGAAACTACAAAAACAAAAAACGCTTTTGCACAAACTATGTTATCTAATCTCATTCCGGTAAGTAATACAGACTTGGTGATTTACATTGCCAAAATGAAGAAATGGAGAAAACATATGATAGTCCTCAACTCTGACAACTCCATGAGTGAATAAATTAACATCAAAAATTAAAATCAAATGAGGATACTCCCAAAAAAACCGCATCCTTGCTCCTTTCCTACCTCTTATAACATAATAAAGAGTAGGGTAAGTGGTATTGTATAAACTTTCTTTAGTAGTAGTATACGAAAGTATGTTGCCGCCAAATGATACACATGGGAGTCCCCGTTCTTTGAGAGTTAGAAAATCCACAAGGGCTCCTGCAGTTATAAGAATACACAATACGGGTGTTAACAACAACAAACAAAACACAGTAAAGGGCTCACCACCTTTACAGTAAAATCCTATTGTAAAGAAATCCGGCACCAATAGGAGTGTTAACTAAAGCTAACAAAACACAGTAAAGCGTTCACCGTCTTGACCCTTACAATTCTCTCGTAAAGAAATCCGGCGTTTAGGGAATTCGCTCTTACTTTTGCATGATGCCTTAATTCATGGGGTTAAGGCTAAGCCACCGCACTTTTATGAGCTCTGCACAACACTAGCTCGTATTTTACGCAACGTTAAATGGCGGGTCCATAAATTCCGGACTAGGGGTAAAACTGTACTTTCAAGTTATATTATCCTTAATGTGGTGATAAATCAAAAGAGAATTTCCAGTTCCATTTTTACCCTTTAAACTCGCGTACCTTTCTTGGCGGGGTTAGTTATTCTCGCCGTCATTCCCTCCATGTCCTTGAGAAGATACTCTTGAGTCTATTTCCGGCAAGTCTCTGCAACGCTTTTTTAGCTCCGGTGACCTCCATCTCCGTCAATCTTTGCAAACGGTGGTACGCTCCGGCAGACAAAAGCCTTTTTCTGCACCCATTGCTTCCTCCACTCAACAGCGCTACCACCACCATTACCGGCAGCGTCTTGGCGACGAGCTCGTACATGGGATCCAACATTAGAACCAGTTTCATAACGCTTTTTTCATCTCTTATCAATTCTTTCCTATTGGATCGAACGGTCAACAAGGACACCAACGCAAACGCAGATGACTCCTGTAGACCCACTGGCTTCGGTGACTCCATTAGCTTCACCAATGAGCTCATGCAACTCGCAATTGCTCGCTTGTTCCCGTCGCTTATTGACAAACTAGCGAGAAGGGACGCAGAAATGTGTTGCACGGTTAAATTTCCGTGTTTGATAAATTCTCCCAGTTTAATGATAAATCCAGTTGATGATGATAAGACCCTAGATGTTGAATCTGAGACTGAGAGTGAGCTGAGTGCTCGCAATACGTGTTCTATTGTATCCGCACTCGACGAATCATGAATCAATTCCATTAACCTCTGCAAACCTTTTTCTTGTAGTATCAGTGTCCGAAAATACTCGCCAGAAGTTGCAAGTATTTGGATGCAATTGGCTGCTTTTTCTTGTGCGGCTTTAGAGCCTGAAATCGACAGATTGAGTAGAACAGGTATGGCTTCTTCCTCCGCCAGAGCCATTTTGATGTCCTCCGCAGAGGCAACGTTCCTAAGAGCCCCAGCAGCATGAGTCTTGGTAGCTTGTGAACCGGATCGGCACGCTTCAATCAACACAGAAACGCCGCCGTAGGCCGAAATCGCCCAACCATTTTCAGGATCACTAGTTATTGCCTCAATAGCAATCGCTGCCTTCTCTTTCAAGGGGATAGACCCAGTGTCTAGAACTCTCAACAAAGGCCCTAAACCTCCCTCTTCAAACACAATCTTCCTGGATTCATCGTTAGCCGAAGCCAGTATCGACACAGACAAAACCGCGTGCTCTGGAATCAAATTCTGGGTGTTGTTAAAATCAAACAACCCGATCAAATACCCAACATTCCCCTCTTTAGCGACAACACTCGCAGACTTCTCGTTGTCGTTTAGTAGCTGAAGAAGCGATTCCATGGCTTTCCTCTTAAACTCGACCCCACCAATCTGAAGCCTAGTGAAAAGATCCCGAACGAAGAAGATCAATTCCTCCTTCTCGGAGCCAGGACCAGGCTGCGAGAGAACGATGGCATTGGATTGGTGGAGGACTCCAGATCGGAGTAGCAAATCGAGGTCGTGGAGGTGACTGGAGAGAGAAGAGGATGCGACGTCGAGGTCGCTTTGAAAGAGAAGCTTGCCCCCATTGAAAGAGGAGAGAGAGGATTGGTGAGAGAGAGACTGGAGGCGTTGGAGAGTGGAGAGAAGAGAAGGGAGGAGTGTGTGGAGGATCGGGTTTTGGGACCAGTGAGGAGAATGGGAGAGCGAAGAGAGCGATGACTGGAGAGAGGTGAGTTTGGTGCGAATCACTTGCCACCGTCCGGTGAAAGACTGGACGTTCAGGGACGAGAAGAGGAGGAGTGAGAGGACGCTTGTGATCAGGTCGAGGAGTGTTTGTGGCGGTTGTTCCGAAGGCAGCGACGGTGTGACGTTGGTGGGATGCATTTAGGCTGGGTCCAAACTTAGGACCGGGACTTGGAAAAGTCAAAAGCCAACAGTTGAAAACATGAAAGAGAGCAGAAGTTGTGTTTGCTCAGAGGGAAAGGAAAGACAGGTGAGGCGGGGAATTGGGTTTCTCTGACTAAAATAGCAGAAAGAGAGTAGAGAGAGAAAGAGCGACAACATGAGTTTGTAAGCTATAATGAAATAAAAATTATATGCATACAGCATAGCATACTATTAAAAATGACATTACAGAAAGATAATCTTTCCTGAAGGTCAAAATGGACAGAAGTCTTCCATTCTATTAAATAATGGGCCGATTCTGCCAATTAGATTATTTCATTAACCAAAAATGTTAAAAATTATATACTAATCCGGCGATTCAGGCAATTAGCCTTCCGCTCCCTTATTTTCAAATTTATTACGGTCGAAGTTATGTTTTAATTCCTGATATTTATATTAAATTTTATTTTTTTGAAAAATGAATAATGTATTTACTATAAATGAAACTATTACAAAGTTGCAATAAATTCTAGGGTATTCCAAAAGAAAAAGCACTACATATGCCGTAAAGTAAAGAACTAAGATGAGTTATAAACTCCACCTACTTTTCATTTCTAAAGAGAGACTCTGCTCAACATTTTTGGCATAGATGCTAGCTCAGATCGGTTTTATGATATTGCTTGCAATATGATATTTCTCTTCTTTCTTATCAGTGAATCTTCGGGCATTTTTTCTTCTCTAATAGTATAGATGGTGAAAGTGAAGGCTATTTTGTAAAGAAAAGTATTAGTTTTTCCTTACTTAGAATTTCTGACGATCCAATTCACTGCTTGTTTCCAATTGTATGACAGTTATGATTTGGTAACATATGCAATATTTTGCTTATTGTATCTGGTTTTTATTGCTTTTAATTGACTTCATATATTGATTTTGGTTACAAATCTTTTTGTTTTTATCCAAATTTGAGATAAATTGAGTTGAAATGGTGTGAATATTGTATGAATGTTAATTGGATTATTTTGTGAATTTTGCATGAAGGTTGAAGGAAAAGTCACATAAATTTTGCATGAAAAGATAAATAAAAAAAAGAAAAGTGGTGACAAGTGTCAACACCTAACGGTGGTGACTTAACTTGTCACCATTGTGACAAATGCCTTCACGGGGTGACTTAACTTGTCAGCCTCGTAACTCATTTGCTTTCTTTAATTCATCAACTTATCATGTGTTATGTGTAGGTGTGACGACTCGAAACCTTAAACCTAGTCATACTACAAATAGAAAGGGAATAGACAGTGGCGCCTTATCAATCATTCATCATTCACTCTTCATTATTGACTCAGCACACCAGAGACACTTCGAGAGAGAGAAAGTAGAGAGAAAGAAGGGAAGAAAAGAAGACAATAAAAAGAGTCCCGGAAGAAGAGAGAAACATGGCAGAGATTTGGAAGCAGAACCAAGCCTTTGACCATCTGGTGAGAACAGGCTGAAGTAAAAGGCGAGAGCTAATGTGGGAAGCTTGAGAGGTACAGGAGACTATCGCACCTCATTCACCGGATCTCTGTTTGCTTGCTCTGTTATTCATATGTTGCAGTGGTTCTTGTTTATTTACTAAACTGATTACTTTGTTAGCTTAACCGACTATTATTTGTTATCTTTTCATAGTTCATTTAGTATTCAATATTTTATTGCTTTAATACTTGTGTTGACAGTAACATGAGAATGAAGTCTATGGAGATGATGAACTGTGTTTATGCTATGATGGGTTGATCTATTTTCCTTAAGAATTAATGTAGCTATTTTAGTTGACTAATGCATGGTGAGTTACGGATTTGTCATCTTATCTATTTCTGTGGTTTCTGAGCTGAATGGATGTAATAAAATGACTAAATTTTGCATCATTTTTATTATTAAATGAAGGTCCGAGGAGAATTTAATACGGATCGAGAAACTATGGACGCTTAGGTTAAGAACTAGAAATATATTAACCTATGTGGTAATTAGTAGTCAGGTTTCCATAATTAATTTGGATAATAAGCTGTTGAATACAAAAGCTAGATTGGTTCATTATTCAAGTTGATTTAGAACCCAATTGTTAATTTTAGTGAGACAACTATCCAATAATTTTCCTTAATTATGCATAGAAGATTAAATTAGCGAAATTAATGTAAGCAAATTCTAACATATATTCAACAATAATATATATTAGAATAAATGCAGAAGAAAACAAAATTACCTCCTGCCATTGTTGTTTGTTCTTAAAGAGCTACATTTTTTGAATTCTTCTAAGCTCTCAATTCCCAAATATGATGATGTATGTTGAAAGAAGAGAATAGAATCTTAGGGACCTAAAATCAGAGAAAAAACTATATGAATGTGCTTCTATCAAGCACAATAAGAGTTACCATAAAACTAGGAATTGAATACCTACTAAATGCATAACGTTTGGACCATTACTATATCACGAATATGAAAGGTTCTCACATTCTCCCATTTGGTCCATACGTTTAACTTAGTATCAAATCCTAATCCGATCTAAGTATAATATATGAATCATAGCGATAGGTCCTCTAGTAGTTGAGGATTATCTTCCATGTATCACAATATACTATAATTGTGTCAACTGAATGTGGTAACATTACTTATTGAATAAACCCTTTGTTTATTCCAGGTCCAAAATAATCAATTTTCTTAAAAATCAATAATGTGCACTATAATATGAGAAAATATTATAAGAGTTTCATGGAAATATCATTGTCCATATAGTGAAAACTATAATGGAACTCAATCCCATTTTAATAACATGATCTTTTAACTTCAATGGTAGCATGCCTTTTATTAAAGGATCAGATATCATCAAGTAAGTGCTAACATGTTCAACGACCACTTTCTTGTCTTTAACATGTTCACTTATAGATAAAAACTTTACGTCGATGTGTTTACTTCGACTACCACTCTTATTGTTTTTAGTTAGAAAAACAATAGCTGAATTGTCACATTATATTCTCAATGGCCTAGAAATGGAATCAACAAGTGTAAGCCTAGATATGAAACTCTTTAATCATACACCATGTGATATAGCTTCAAAATAAGAAACAAACTCAGCCTCTATAGTGGAAGTAGCAGTCAAAGACTGCTTGGCACACCTCCAATATATGACTCCATTAGCTAACATGAAGATATAACTTGATGTTGAATTCTATGAATCAACACACCCAGTAAAATCTAAATCTGAGTACATTATTATGTCCAGATTGTTGGTGCGTCTGTATGTAAGCATGTAATCTTTGATCCCTTGAAGGTACATCAATACTTTCTTTATAACTCTCCAGTGATTTAATCCTAGGTTACTCTAATATCTACCTAACATTCCATTAGCAAATGCAATATCAAGTCTTGTATAAACCTAAGCATACATCAAGCTTCCGATTAGAGAAGCAATTGGAATGTTTGTTATTTGTTACCTTTTAAAATCATTTTTAGGGCATTGGTCCAAATTGAACCTATCCCCTTTCACAATGGGTGCTACACTAGGTGAACAATCTTTCATCCAAAATCTCTTTAAAATTTTATTAATATAGGTTGCTTGAGATAAACCCAAAACACCACAGAATCTGTCTTGATGTATCTTAATGCCAATGACTCAAGACGCACCACCCATATCTTTCATTTTAAGATTTTTAGAGAGAAATTTTTTCACATCATGTAACAAACCCCTAACATTGGTTGCAAGTAATATGTCATCCACATATATTACAAGAAAAAAATTTTACTCCCACTAACCTTTTGCTATATACATTGATCCATGACGTTTTCTTCAAAACCAAATGATGAGATAATATCATAGAATTTCAAATACCACTGGCAGGATGCTTGTTTCAATCCATATATGAATCTTTAAGTTTGCAAACCAAATCCTCACCATTAGTAGAGGAAAATCCTTCTGGTTGTTTCATGTAAACCTCTTCCTCTACGTCACCATTTAAGAAAGTTGTTTTCACATCCATTTGATGCAATTCTAAATCAAAGTGAGAAACCAATGCTAAAATTATAAGAAGTGAATCCTTTTTAAACATAGGAGAAAATTTATCTGTGTAATCGATTCCTTCCTTTTGAGTGAATCCTTTAGCAACAAGTTTTGCCTTGTTTCTCTCAATGTTGCCTAAAGAGTCTTTATTTATCTTAAATACCCATTTACAGCCTATTGGTATTGCTACTTTAGGCAACTCAACAAGATCCCAAACATCATTATTCTTCATAAAATTCATTTCTTCCTTCATAACATTGTACTACAAACTTGATTCATTGCAACTCATGGCTTGTGAAAACGTTTTAAGATCATTTTCGACTCCTATATAGTCAGATTCTTTAGATGTACAAAATAATCACTAGTAATAGCTAATTTTCTTATTCTAGTAAATCTCCTTAATGTTGCACCAACATTCTTATGTAAAGTCTATCGTTCAACTGGTTGTTGAATGATGTCAGGTAATTCTTGAATAACTGGATCTAATAGAATATCAACAACTTATGAAATTTCTTGATTATCATGTATGTTTACAGTAGGCTGTTGAATTTCAATAGTTGGTTGTACAATGTCTATTTGACCTTGAGGATCATAATGAATGACATTCACCTTACTATTTAAGGTGAAAGGTTGAGTATCCATATGATCATTATCAAAGAATATATCTTGAAATTGATCCCTCCTACTAATCAAGTCATTCTCAAGAAATTTTACATTTCTTGATTCAATAATTGTAGTATGATATGATGGACAATAGAAACTACATCCCTTAAACCATTCGGTATATTCAATGAAATAACCATTTATGGTCTTTGGGTCCAATTTCTTCTCTTATGGATTATAAATTCTTACTTCAGAGGACATCCCTAAATGCGTATATGTTGCAAACTTGGTTACCAACCTTTAAATAACTCAAATGTCATCTTTTGAATAGCCTTAGTTAGTACCCAATTTAATATATACATAACCATCTTAAGAGATTCAATCCACAAGGACTTGGACAGTTTGGAGCTACTCAGCATGCTCTATACCATATCCAATAATGTTCGATTTCTTCTTTCTACCACATTATTCTGGTCCGGAGATCTAAGCATAGTGTATTGGGCTACTATCCCATTTTCTTAAAGATACCTCGTAAAGGGACCAGGTGTTTGTCCACCTTTAGTATATCTACCATAATATTCCCCACCTTTACTAGATATCACCATCTTAATTTGCTTACCAAATTGTTTCTCTACTTCTACTTTGAACATTTCAGAAGCATCTAATGCTTCATTCTTGTTATAAAGCAAGTAGAGATACATATATCGTGAACAATCATTTATAAATGAGAAGAAGTATTTCTGACCATGCAAGTCCATATTTGGACTACAAATATCTGTATGTATGATTTCTAATATATCTGAACTTCTTTTGGCCCCTTTATTTGATTTATTAGTCTGCTTTCCCTTTATACAGTCCATACAAATATCAAAATCAGCAAAATCTAAAGTACTAAGTACTCCGTTAGTCACCATTCCTTTAATCCTTTCTATACAGATATATCCTAATCTCTGATGTTACAAAATAGAGGAATTTTCATTTATGACATAAAGTTTTGTTCCAGCATGAACATGTGTTGCATTGTAACAGGTATTTATCTTGTAAATTAAAACAGAAAGGCCCATCAAATATTGTACCATTCCTAATAAATTCATATTTATAATGTAACTTTAAAGATTTGTCTGAAAAACGAAAGGAATATCCACACGATATAATTCTTGAAACTAAAATCAATTTCCTAGAGAAAATGGGAATAAAAAATGTCTTTTCTAGTTTTAAAATAAAACCAGTATATAAAATCCAATTGCAATCCCCATCCAGATAAGATATAATGCTTACTTCCCACTTGCTTCCTTGGAATTTGCAAATCCTGCAACACATTTGTAATATGAATTGTATAGCTAGAATCAATCCACTATACGTCATGACAAACTTCATCCATATTAGATTCAAACCAAACTAATGAGATTAGATTACCTTTCTTTTCAAACCATTCCTTATGTTTAACACAATCCTTCTTCATATGTCCTTTTTCTCTTGTGAAAAGAAGTACTTGGATTCCTTCTTGATGTCAACTTGGATAGGTATTTGACCTTTTCCCTTTGAGTTGGCTTTTTTTTTTCTTTCCTTGAACAATCATATATGCACTCTGCGAACTTTCTCCCTATTCCATCGATAATCTCCCTTCCTTTTTGACACATATGGTCATTAATTCATTTATTGACCACGTATCCTTATGTGTATCATAAGAGATTTTAAAGGATCCGTATGGTGGTGGAAGGGTGTTCAAAATGTAATGCACGAGGAAAGAATCAGACATCTCAATACCTAGTTTCTTTAATTGGCACGCAATGTCCCTCATTTTCATATTATGCTCACGTACACTGACACTGGTGAGTCTTGATATACCTGGTAATGCTTTAAGCCATTAATTATCATAATTCCTTAGTGTGAATGGAAACAACCTTGCCTAATGGTGTCTTTATCACCCTATTGATATTAAATGTTTCACTTATCTCTAAGAAGCTGGTGATAAGTGCATTGAGATCCTTATCAAGTAATACATCAAAATGTACATTTTATTGAAGAATTTAGATTACATTGGACTTAAATCTTGAACTAGTGTGCATTTATATCCAACCTTATAATGCTTGATTTAGTTCCCAAGAGTAATAATTTGACATAATCCATCATTATTCTCCTTTGTTTTTCTATACTTTTAGGTTGTAATTCCGATGTATTTCTAAGTTTTTAATTGATCTTATCTCTTAGATTTTGACATAAGATTCTCTCAAGTTCTAGATCTACTTCAATAAATATAGGACTGTCAGCTTCTTATTACAATCCACAATCACCCTTATAGGTTGAGTAAATAAAAATAAAGTGAAACTAAAGAAAACAACATATAGAGAAAATTTAGTAAAGAGAAATAATAAAAAGGTATATCATAATAATAAAATAAAAAACTATATAAGATTAGAAAAATAATAAATAGGTTTCCTAAAGCTAATAACTTTGCCAACAACAGTCCCAAAAACTTGGGGAGTGTTATGTTGATATTTTTTATGCTAATTCTACCAAGTTTCCATATTACAAATCTATTATCCTCTAAATAGACAGTGCAACTATCATCGATAAGTAATATAATGGTAAGTAAAGGTCAAATCCCATGAAAAAGTAATGTGGGTAAGAAGCCTAACACTATTAATTAGTCTAAGGATAATAAATAAAAAGATGAATTTTATAGGGTTTTGGATAATGAAACATAAGAAAAACTAAAATAAATTACTAAAAAAATTGCTAAGGAAATTAATGATAAGATAATTGATCAAACGAGAATTAAAATAAGACAATACACTCATAAGTAGGCTTTATCAAGTTCTCCATAGGTGAATTAAACTTATATTTAATCACCTTATGAATAAATTAAAATTAAGAACAATAAAGATATCTCCTAGTAGTATATCTCATATAATAAAATATATCATATTAATTTATAAAAAAGTATACACTAGGATTTTAGAATAACAAAAATTAAAAGATAAAAATCTAACCATAGCCCAAACCATGTGCCTTAGTGGTTTCTTTGGGTGATAGGCATAACCTTTAGAATTGTCATGTATCCAAGTCGTGAATCTCACTACTTTTTCTAGATAAATACATAACCTCTAACACAATCATGTCTCTTTAACTTGCATATAATCTTTTATGTGGTCATGGCTTAGACTATTTCATTTTTTGCACTTAATCTTCTAAGGTAAAAGATGTCATACGAGTGTGTTCAAATTGTGTTCCTCTAGGAGTTATAAATATCTTCATGTTTTTACATGTATTTGCTTTTAATTCTTAAATAATATCATCCTAAGGTTCAGGTTGCACCATTATAGGATGTGATACTAAAAAGATATTAAAAACTAAGTAAAATGAGGTAATTTAACATTAAAATCAAACAAAATACCTTAATAAAACATGTTAATATTCCATGCAAATCAAATATAATGCGTTCTTAGGGGGTTTTAATTCAGTGAAGATACTAATTAATCCATTTAAAGTATATTTTTGTGTCTTGAGCGAGAAATTTCGTAGTTTACATTTTTAGGTCCAAATAATAAATACCGTTTAAATTTATTGAATTATAATTATAAAGATGATACTGAAGGAAGTTCTTATCCAGATATTTATTCATATATGAATCCTTTACTTGATTACTTAGTTTAGATCTTTTTGTCTAAGGATTTATTTAGGTTTACTTTTATTTCATTTTATCAATTGTCCATCAACAAATCATTATACTTTGATTGTTGAATGTCAAGTAATAAAGGAATATTCTGAACCATTATAACTTCTTTATGGGATCAATGCCCTATTTATCACTATATTATTTACCAGCGATAGGTGCACTTACCTTAAGTTCTAGGTAATTATTTTACAAAAGGGTACAACACTAAAAAACACCACAACTGAAAACATCAATTCCTTGTCTCTTTGTCTTTTATAGTCTTCCCTTTCATATGAATAGGACTATATCTTTAACTTTTGATTTATTTGAGGTGATCTCTACTGTCAATAACTACTATGACATGGCATATAGGGAGTTGCATGGGGTTATCAAAGAATACGATGGGTTGAGGATGTCTTTTTTTCATTATTGCTATGACTTTATTTTTAGGAAAGATTAAAAGATGATGGAGAAAAGGCTTAATAATCAATTGATATAGTTGGATGTAGAGTTGAAATGTCTAAAGGAGGAGAATACAAGCTTGTGTAAGATGTTTGTAGATTAGAAGCTTAAGTACAAGAATGAGGAATTCAAATTTAACATTGTAAGATGTTACGATAAAATCAAATATTTCAAAAATTAGAACTATAATAATCTAATTAGTTCCATTATAGTATGCTTAAACTACTGTAAGAATTATTATGAGAAAAAAACCTAAATATCTCCTTTAATGACCTTGATATGGTTGAAGCATTTATGGTGCTTTAACTACATACATTTAGGACATTGATGAATTTTATGATGAATTGAAGTGACTATTCTTGCAACGAAATACCTTGTTAAAGATCTAAAAGGGTTATAAATGTTTATAGATTTCTTTTAGTCCATTTTTTATTCCTATAAACTACAAAGATGTACTTGTAAAGATCATGTTAGAATTTCATGCCCTTTGAATATTTCCATATATTTTGCTCTCATTGGCTTTTTCTATAATAATGGTTTATTTTATTTATATTGTTTTATTACATCTACTTTGTTGTGTAAATCTATTGAGTATGGACATATGTATAGTATTTTGATACACGTTAAACAATTCAAAAAAATAAAACCTACCGTTGCATAACTAAATTTTTAATAGTGGCGAGTAAAGATCATATTTATAGAGTGTGTCTAGCTTTTGCAATGAATAAATTAATATTTAAGATTGGTTTGGGGGTGGGGGGGAGTTGATTAAATTGGATTATGAAAATAAAGTAAAACTAAACTATTGAAGGTAAATCAAATCAAACAGTACAAAATTTTCAGGATTAATTAATAGGTTTTAAATCAAACTGATGGTTTAATCTCAACCTTCACGCGAATGTGCACGATCATTCGTCTTGTTTTTCTTGTACCTCTATTTGAAACTATTAATCGTAGATTAATAACAAGCTTTATTAATCCCAGTTTTCTCTTAGGTTGTATCTAATTAAAATAAGCTCTTTAATTAGGTCTAGCTATTAGACAACCTAGAATAAACTCTCTAGATTTTGTGTGAAAATCATAATACACAATAGAAAAATAGGCTAATCTAGGCAACAACCACACAAGCTTAGGTTATGTAACCTATGTTATGTTATCCCTAATGATGCGAAACTAGTAGTTTACCATAAGTGAATTAGAGTTATGATGATTATGTATTGTAATTTAGATTCTGGCAATAAGTTCATACATGAATAATCTATTTGGAACATTTAAATCATTCAAACATAAATCCCAAAACATTAATCATAGAATAACATAATCAATTCCAAAAAAGAGTAAGAACAATATTAGGAGATTAATAAATGCTTAAATATGTTTGTCGGCTTCAATATCCCTTTTGAACTAGAAAGATAAAGTTTAGCTTCTCATAACTTTTCAGAGGGTGAGAAGTATATCGAATTTTGTGTCTCTAATGTCTTACTCCTTCATTTGGCCTCTTAAATGACCTTTTATACTTAAAATTAGGGTTGCATCATAATTCACAGGTTGTAACATGGGCGTGTAAGTGAATGTATGTGTGAAAATTAGAGAAATTGTGAACGTACATATTCACAGTGAGTGACCATGTAGCTCACTTACATGGTAATACAATTCCACACATAGTCATGTATGTTGGAAAGATTTTTAAAACTATAACAACCCAAACCACCCCACTTACAGATGTTGTCTGTTTTGGCCTTGACCCAGCCAAGCCCTCACAGTTTTGCTCTTCCCACTTATGGGAAAACACGTCTTATGAGGGAGAGGTATCTATAACCTTATAAGGTATACTTTGTTCCCCTCTCCAACCGATATGGGATCTCACACTATCCACCTCCCTTTAGGGCTCAGCGTCCTCATTGACACACTGGGTCGAGCACTGGCTCTGATACCATTGTAATAGCCCGGACCACCCTGCTTATAGATATTATCCACTTTGGGCCTTGGCTAGCTAAGCCCTCAAAGTTTTGCTCTCATACCCATAGGAAAACGCGTCTCGTGAGAGAGAAGTATCAATACCCTTATAAGGCATACTTCGTTCCTCTCTCCAACTGATATAGGATATCACACTATCCCTCATAAGACATCTCCCTTATAAGACACATTTCCCAAGAGAAAAGCGGATCATAAGGAACATTAAAGGATAGTGTTGCAAAGGAGAAAGAGCTTTATGCCAAATTTAGCAAGTGTGAATTTTGGACCTATAAAGTGATATTCCATGGATATATAATTTCGAAGGACGGGGTACATGTCGATCCGAGGAGAATTAAAGCAGTGGTGAAATGGCATGCACTAATGACAGTGGTAGAAGTGAGAAGCTTTCTGGGTCTGGCAGGATATTATAGGAGGTTTGTTGAAGGATTCTCCATAATAGCTTCTCTAATGACCAAGTTATTAAGGAAAAATCAGAAGTTTGTCTGGAGTGATGAATGTAAGAATAGCTTTGAGGAGCTTAAGCACAGATTGACAAGTGCTCCAATTCTAACCTTACCTATTGGAGATGAGGGCTATACAGTTTATAGTGATGTTTCAAGAAAGGGTTTGGGTTGTGTCTTGATGCAAGGAGACAAGGTAATAGCTTATGCCTCGCGGCAACTAAAGCCTTATGAATTGAATTACCCAACTCATGATCTAGAATTAACAGCAATAATTTTTTCCATAAAAACTTAGAGACATTATCTATATGGAGTTCAAATAAGGATTTTTACAGATCATAAAAGTCTTAAGTACTTATTGAGCCAGAAAGAGTTGAATTTGAGACAGAGAAGGAGGTTAGAGTTGTTTAAGGATTATGACTTGTTAATTGAATACTAACCAGGCAAGGCAAATGTAGTGGCTGATGCCTTGAGTAGGAAATCCTCCATAGCCCATGTTTAGACAATTTATCTACCATTGTTGGAAGAGATGGCTAACCTTAGAATAAGCTTGAAATAGGAGGAACCTGATTGCATTATTGCTAATTGTATAGTGAGACCAATACTCAGAGAGAAAGTTAAGGAGTTACAAGAACATGATGTAGATTTGAACAAGCTCCGAGTAGAAATTAAGAGTGGCAAGCAATCTGAAGTGGAAGTAAGGGATGATGGACTTATGGTTGTAGGCAATAGACTTTGTATTTGGAATGTCAAGGAGGTAAAGGATGAGATACTCGACGAGGCACACGATGCGCCTTATGCCATGCACCTAATTAGAACTAGGATATATAAAGATTTAAAAGAGTATTTCTAGTGGAAAGGTGTGAAGAAGGATGTAGCAGAATATGCAAGCAAATGTCTAGTATGTCCGTAAGTCAAGGTTGAACACCAAAAACCTTTAGGCAAGTTAAGACTATTGTCTATTCCTGAGAGGAAGTGGCAAAGGATAACCATGAATTTTCTGATGGGTTTGCCCAAGACCAGTAGGAAGCATTATGCCATATGGGTTATTGCTGACCATTTGAAGAAGTGAGCCCATTTTCTAGTAATTAAACATACTGATTCTCTATATGTGCTAGCAAAGAAGCACATTGATGAGATAGTGAGACTACTTGAGATTTCAAACTCTATAGTTTTTGCAAAAGATACTCGGTTTACTTGGAGATTTTGGGAAAACATGCAAGAAGCTCAGGGGACCAAGTTAAATTTTAGCACTGCTTTCCACCCCCAAATAAATGGTCAATCTGAGAGGACCATTCGAACCTTTTAAGGAATGCTCAAGGCATGTGTGATGGATTTCAAAGGTACTTGAGACGAGCACTTGCCATTGGTCGAATTTGCTTATAATAATTCATACCACTTAAGCATTCAAATGACTCCTTATAAAGTAATGTATGGAAGAAGATGTAGAACTACTATATGCTGGGATGAAGAAAGAGAAAGGAAATTAATAGGAACAGAGTTACTCCAGATGATAGTTGACAAGGTCAATCTAGTTAAGCAAAGGCTTAAAGCAGCTAAAGATAGAATGAAAAGCTATACTGATGCACACCAAAAGGAAATGGAGTATAAAGCTTGGGAGAAAGTCTTTCTTAAGATATCTCCTTGGAAAGAAGTCTTGAGGTTTAGCAAGAAGGGCAAATTGAGCCCAAGATATGTTGGCCCTTACAAGATTGTTGAGAGGATTAGACTAATGGCCTATAGATCGGGGCTGCCACCAGGATTGTCAGAGATACATGATGTCTTTCATGTTTCTATGTTAAGGAGGTATAGATCAGATCCCTCTCACATCGTTCATACCACTAAGGTTTAGTTGAGAGATGATCTAACTTATAAGGAGACTCCAGTGGAGATTGTAGACACTAAGGAAAAGGTCCTCAGGAATAAGGTAGTTCAATTGGTTAAAGTCTTGTGGAAAAACCATTCTAAGGAAGAGGCCACGTGGGAGCCCTTAGAGGCCATAAAGGAGAAGTATCCACCTCTCTTCAATGATTCAGGTAAGAATTTCAAGGACAAAATTCTTTTAAGAGGGGGAGAAATGTTGGCCTCTGAAATTTTTCATTAAGATAAGGATAATATTTTATGGAATAATTATGGAATTAGAATTTTTGCCGTAGAATAAATAAAATTGTTAAGCATGATTTAAATAAATTAGGAGGCCATGATAGAATAATTATTGGGTTTAATTATTTATTATAGTGTTAGTAGGATTTTATTACATTAGTTACTTAAATTAAAGCAGTAAGAATATATATATGGCAATTGTGGCATGTCACTTAAGCTTAAAAATCATGAAGCATTAAATGAAGGGTAAGGTTGACATTTCACACCCATTAAGGGTATAAGTGGAAGAGGAAAATGTTATCTTCTTCATAAGATGAAGAAACCATAATATGAATGGAGAGAAGAAGTGAAAGCCATAAAAGAGAAAAAAAGATGAAGGAGGGTTTGGCCATTAGAGAAAAGGAAGAAGACAAAGCTTACGTTTCATCTTTTCTTAGTTTTCAAGAGTGAATTTGAGATTATTGAAGAAGAGAAAGAGAAAGAGGAAGAGAAGAGCTTCCATTTGAGGCAAAAATCTCTTTGTTTAGTGAAGATTCAAGGTAAGTCCATTTTTAATCCTTTAGAATTTGGAAGGAATTTTGATTTATGAAGCTTAGGAAATATATGGGTTTAAGTATTCTGAAATCAATTTTTAGTAAATATGCTATTTGGATACCCAATTTGTATTGCCATTGAATCGAATTTTTGTCAATGTTAAACGAAATCAAGAGAGGCAAGAGGAACAAGAGGAGGGGAATTTTTAAGCAAGTTTTTTAGCAAGGAATCCATGTGGGTTACATGATTATAGTTTGAGTCAATGAGCCATGAGTATTTTCCTAATCAATAGATTTAAATGATTTCAATTGCTTTATAAATGTTACATTTATTGCTTTTTAAATGATTTAAGTATTTATTACACGTTTGGTACATGAATCTTGATGATTATTCATGAAATTATGATGGAAATTGTATTTGAAAAATATCATGCTTATGGAAATCATATTTTCGAAATGTGCCTTTATGTAATATGTTTACAAGTCATGAAATTCATGTTTGTGTTTAGGTTTGCGGTGTCCATTATGTTATGTCACGTGCATGTTGACTATATTAAACGCTTCTCCCGCTTGCCGGCCAGTAGCATGAAGCTCTATTATGGACTCCCTCATATTTATTGGAGCTTCATAAGAACTCCCTGATGTATATGGTTTAGCTGCAAGGATTCTCCATTATGTTTGGATGGACTACCCAAACCATTATGTTTGCTTATGGTTTTTATGATTTATTTTGACAAGTTTGAGAAATACATGTTTTATGACTTCGATGCAATTTACTACAGCATGAATATTTTCAGTAGTTTTGCTTGTTTCTTTGCTATAAACTTGTTTCCCACCAGCTTTTAACTCACCCCCTTTCCTACTTGTCTTCAGGTGATGAGCAAGAGATCGAGGGATAGAGAGTCAAGGCATCACTCCAAGTCTGCATATTTTTGTATCTAAGTTAGTATATGAAAACTTAAGGCTTTAGCCGCATCTCAAGTATTACTCATTCCTGTATATTTTGTATTATGAGTTCAACGATGCATTTGTATCTTGAAATTCCCATTAAAGATTTGTAAAACTCTATTCTTTTGAAGTTAACAAAATATATTTATGTTTTGCTCATGAATTTCCAAGCTTCCGCATTGCATTTTCAAGAATTTTTAGAGGTAAAATCTTTATTCTAACTTCACGAGAAAAAATGTATTGATCTATGCTGATTTGGATAAAGTTGTCTTCTTAGAAGTTTTAGTTTATCCTCTTATGTTTCCAGTGAAATAAATCTTGTAATTTTTGGATATCAGAATTGAGAGATATGATTTTTACAACTTAGTAACACTGCATAGGCTGCATGCTAGACAATTTATAGCCCTTTTCTAACTTGATCCAAATAACCCTCCAGAGTGATACGCTCACGTTTGACTTATGAGTTAGACTCCGAAAATAGAGTCCAACAAATTGTGCTTCACCTAAGATATCCTGATATATTAATTATCCTCTTGAATATGTAATCAATTGTCCCTAACCAAATTAAATGAAAATGATTAGGCAATCTCTCAATCTACAAAATCAATCCACCAATTCAATTAGTTATAAAGTTATCCTATGGTGGTCAATTAATTAGCCAAAATCTCTCTTTTAACTAATCAATTAAATTAATGAATGTAAGTCTATAGAATGACAACTCTTATTGTACAGTTCTATGCAAATAAGTCAACCCAGTCTTTCAATATATATATATATATATATTCAACATTCATCAAAAACATCTATCACTCAAATCAACAAAATAGGAGTTTAACAAGAAGTTCAAAAGTAATCTCTATAATTAAACTAGCTACTCATGATGCCTAACGATTAAATAATCCATCATACAAATGCTAGAAGAGAAAAATGAAAGGAATCTAAATAAATCAAACTCCACCTCTTATTGGCCCGAATATGGAAAATCCGGTGTTAGTATGCTCTTTTACCAATTGCAAATGAAAAACATTGAATCTCAACCTCTCCTGAAGCTCTAAACCTGCGTTTTTACTCAAGGAGGCAAGTCCCACATAAAGCTGTATGGTCTATAGGAGTTTATATCCTTATATAGTCATGAAAACCTAAAGGAATAAGTGAACCCCATGTATATCCTCGGGTTACAAATCCCACAATCGTGGGAATTGGTATGAAACGCACGATCATGGGTTCTTGCACTATACTTCCTCCTTTTCTCTTCTCTTCTCTTAGTCTCTGACTCAATCTCAAATGTGACCAACCTCCATTCCTACATCAAAATGATCAATTCTTACCCTAAATCAACATCAAACATAAAAGAACACAATTAAGATTAAACTAACACTACAAGAAAACTGAGAATTTGCGTTGGAATATTACCGACGACAAAAATTCCGTCGCAATTTACCGACAGAAATGAGGCAATCCGTCGGTGAAAACAAAATTTTAACGACTGCTAACCAATATGTCGGCAATATTGACGGGGAAAATTTGGCCCAGAATCTGCGATAGACAATAGCGACGGAACATGTCTCGGTGATGTAAAAAACGCGGGAATAGTTCCCGCAATTTGATTGCTTCGCCGTTTACCGACGGTATTTTGTTCGTTGGTAAATATACCGACGGACTGTATATATTCCGTCGGAGATTTATTGACTAGCTAAACTTTCCGACGGTACGAAGTTTCCGTCGGAATGTTCAATTATATACCGACGGAATATTGTATACCGTCGGTT
>JANZXR010000009.1:4396544-4409224 GCA_027575705.1 Erythroxylum echinodendron
AGGCCTCTCTTAATAAAAATCAAACAAAAAGTCTCCAACTTTGATATACCAATAATTATAGTGAACCTTGACTACCATATGGTCTTTACCTTTATCGTAACAAAGGGTTACAACTATAGGTTGTAAAGACTTTATAACATCAAGTTCGTTCTAGACCATATTTGACAGTATGATAGGTTGAGGTTCCACCAAGTCTATTAATTTCTCCTACTTGACCACCATAAGTTTTTTACCTTTATCATAACAAGGGGTTACGTCTATAGGTTGCAAAAACTCCATAACATCAAGTTCATTGTGGACCACATTTGATACCTTGATAGGTTCAAGTTTCATTAAGTTTGTTAATTTCTCTTACTTTGAGGCCTTTTTCGATGGTTTTTTTTTTCGTGGTTGCCTTTATGCCTATCACATTTCCTCTTCTTTCTTGACTCACCATTTAGGTTTGTAGACAATTTTTCCACCCTCTTGGCTATCCAAACTAGATTCACTTTTATAAAATGAAAACACAATCAATCATGAGAATATATAGACTTGTAACTATTATAAGGTTAATGAAATCTAAAAGTCTATGCATGTAAAAGTTTAGCATCTAACATTAACTCTTTAGTAATGTCTCCCGAAGAGAGAGATTACTATGCTCAACTAAAGCCTTTGTTATATCACATAAGAAATTACTAGACTTATCTCTTTTATTAAACTTAAGGTTGGAATCTCTCCAAGCAAATATTAAACTCTACTCACTACCATATTTAAAGAGAAAAATATAATTTTTTCCAATCAAGATTCTTTTGAAAGACTTTTCCCATTTTAACCTTATGCCAAGTATGATATTTAAAATGCAGCACCTAACAAACTTCCCAACAAGCGTCAATTGTCACAAATCTAAACAACTTAGTAGATAATTTTATATTTTCTAAAAGAAAAACTGCAAAAAAAATTTGATATCAAGTACTATAAATAAGGATAAAGTTAAACCAAACTTAGACCTCTCTCCTTTAATATCTTGATTCAAAAATAATTAAGTGACAACCTTAAGCCACATTTTAAAATGTCATGATAAATGCCCACATTGTTAGTTCTAAAAAAGAACATTCTCTCATAAGCACATGATTCCCTAATTACATAAATAAATGGTATTAAACTCTAATCTAAGGTCATTTATATCTATTGTAAATTTGAACTCATGCATCTCATTTTTCAAGGTATTGTATAATGTTAAACTCTAAAGAAGGTGTCGATTCACAACTATAGGTCTACATGGCTTCAATCTTCAATCTACACTAAACCCATTCTTAGACCCAGTGCTATAATTGTCCTTCCTTGATAAACCATTATATTTAGACATCAAAAGAAAGACTAAATTCTTACTCAGAGATGATGATAGACTATATTAAATAACAATTGATTGGTTTAGTTTGCTTAAACTCTAAGAGTATGTATCAAAGCAAAGAATAGGATAAAGAATAGGATAAAGATATTGAAGTAAGAGATGGGGTTTTCTTATAATTAATATGGAGAGAGTATACTATTTTTGATAAAAGAAGATAAATTTAGTTTAGATATCTTAACACCTTTGACCAAAGAGCTCCAAACAGACCTGAGCTAAAGAACCTGACAAAAATATTTGTTGATGCTCCAAGAAACCTATAAATTACACAAAAAAAGGAAAAAGAAAACTCTCTCATCAAAATGAGTCCTTAAGCTCATCTTAATTTGATATGTTGATTAGCCCATCACAAACAAGTAGATTTTCATCAAAGTTTAAAAGTATATATCAAAATTTGGCTTGTCATAAGATAATTTTTTTTTATAAAAGTTGAAAAACTTCAATAAAAGTTTGACATGTATCTAGAAAACAAATCTTCGTAACAATCCAAAAGCATAATTTTATTCAGTAAATTTTTTGTTACAGTGTAACATATCTTCAACAGAAGTATCAAAGGCTTATGAAATTTAAAATTTGCTCAATAAGCCTATGGTCATATCATACAAATAATATAGCTTCATAAATGTCTTGCAGATGCTTCATTGAGGAATTTACATCATAAAGATGGGTCTTACAATCATGGATTCAAGAAATCCTAGCTTTGACTTCAAAACATGCATAAAGTTAAATTCAAGGACATAAACTTCCTTTAATCATTAATATATATCATTAAAATATTAAAAAAAGTTGAAAGAATCTTAAGTCTAAAATATTTCTTTAATCACTGAAATAATACATTATTATTGCTAATTTTACAATTTTAGAAAGAGAAATCCTTTAAGACACATTTTTTAAGCCTAAACTTAAGCCGAAAGAATCTTGAGTTTAAAAATTCATATACCAAGTCTTACTTATAATACAAAATGTGGTTCCTTGTATCGCATTTAGCTATCTTTTGGTATTCTCATGAAGTAAGGTTTAATGTTATTGCAATGTGTGTGGTTCTCAGGTTTTATTTGGTAACCGATAATAAAAAAGTCAAAATATGAATGTAACTTCTATTCTTCAATTTTTACTTATTTGGTTACTAGGAATAGATAAAATATGGAATGACAAAATTAGACGAATTCTAAATAATTATGAAGTTTAATTCCTAATAGGAGTGCGAGTATAAATTGGAATCAAATATAAGAAAGCTATATATTATTATAATGTTATCAAGTTATTATAAAAAAATGTGAGGATATTTTCAATATTTTGATTCTTGTCTGAATATTATCATCAAAATTATTTATTACAATCTTTTATAATTAACTTTTTAACAATTATTTTATTTTATTGATACTTCTTATCATAAAAATTATTTATAATTGTTTTGAAAATTAATAATTTTATAAATCTTTTAAAATAATTTTGATTAATTATTTATGAATAAAAATATTTAATTATTTATTTACAAAATAAATCATATAATAACTAAATATGTTCACCATCAATTATAATATTTAATATCAAATACTAGCACATCTATTAACTCTATTTAATCATATCCTCACATCCTATTCTCATTCCTTTTTTTTTTACTCTTATTCCTTCGTTATTATTGATTATTAAATGAGACCTTTTATACTTCTGAGCAATACTAACATCCACAATTACCCTACAAGACTTACTCGTTCGAGTAAGTTTACGAGCAATAATTTAGTGATCCTGACATAAATAAAAGGCTTTATGCTTTCCTAATCGGAGGACACGGTGCATAATTTGAGGGCTGTAGCGTTCACCAAAATTTTCCCAACGTTAATTAACTTAATATGCGAAGGAATCTAAAATATGTCGAGGATCTCTAGGATCGTATGGTTACAGATAGGACACGACCCTCGATTAGCCCACAATTCCCTGGAGCATGCTCTGCAAAAGGCATGCCCACAGGGGATGAAAGCTGCCCCTTTACTCCTTACCATGCAGACGCAGCACCCCCAGTCACTATGATCCTTATCCCTCCGATCATTGTCACTGCTCAAATCCACACCGTCCGTTTCTGCAATCAATCTCATCAATGTCTTTGCGTGTTGACAGTCTTTTTTCGCGGGGCCCGCCAAATTACGCTCTGCTTCTAGCGCAGCTGCAAGGTTCATCCCCGAAATTGACACATTGGCACTGTTCCTAGCCGGAATATGGCCAACATTGGTATGGACCTCTTGATCAATTACTGGGACTCGTAGCATGATGGGCTCTTCCTCGTTGTCTTCTTGTTCATGTTCTGCTTCTTCTATGATTGTTCTGGGACTCCATGAGGCCCCACAGCAACCCAGGCCCTTATGCCACAGCCGTCGCTTCAGATTCTTCCAGTTTCTGATTCCATCTATGCCGTTCATCTTTCTTATTCCTCAGCTAGAAACAATTCAACTCCTGCAGCACCAGCAATGTGAGTGTTACACAATTGAGTAAATTAGGTTAAAAGAAGGAACAGAGCCAAAGGCAGACATCAACTGTCATGTTTTTGTTACGCACTTGAAACGCCATGAATAAAACTTTGGAAAGCAACAGTGTGTGCACGAAATGAGGGTTATACAAACAGGTACATAGTGAGAATAGCGAGAGAGCTTCGCATACTGGGAAGGCACTGCTTTTATAAGTTGACAAATTTTGAGGGTTGGCTCCAGTTAGCGCTTTGATCGCTCTTACATTACATGGTATATCAAAGAGAGGCGAACAGTAAATGAGAAGTAAGTTGGGTCAGAGAGCAGTGAATGTCTTTAATAGGAAACAACTCGTCCGTAATAGAAACTACATAAGATGCCCATTTTAGCGTAGTAACAATTAAAACGTGTGGGACCTCGATACCTCCACCCAAACAGCCTTTCAAGTTGAAAATCATAACCTATCAGAAGAATTAGATGCATTCCATATTTCAGTAATCATTTATACATTTCCTAATAGATCAGAAATGTATGGAATGCATCTAATTCGTCTGATAGGTTATGAATATATATATTCCCAGGGAAAATGTTATTATGGTTAAATATGACTAAGATCAATGTGAACTTTTATAAAATAAAATTGATCTTAGTACTTTTTCCAGGGAAACAGACTTTTGAGTGAGAGGGGAGGGAAGTGGAATTCCAAAATCGTCTTAAACTTTCACATTTTTGCTGTTTTACATCTACAAAAAGAAAAAGAGTTTCCTTTGCAAAGAAAAGGGCCACAAACAGTGACTATCCTTATAATAAGGGGTCGACACTCCACATGCTGTAATAGATTGGTTGGTGGATCTCGGTCAAAAAGCCGTGACATACGGCATCTTCAACTTAAGCGAGCACCTTTCACGCATTAGCTACGTCAAAAATTGGAATTCCTCCTTTTCCTCGCCGTATTTGACAGGACTATATTAACAAGAATTGGATGGAAACCCACAAAAGTGAAAAAGAAGAGGAAGATTCTTGACTTGCTTTCATTTTAGTCATTTGTTATCTGGAATAAATAGTTACTACCAGCCACCCGTAGGGTTTCATGAGAGAGACCACTACAAGAAAAGAACCCATTCCGTGATGTTTTAAAAACGTCGCAGATGGTGGGGTAGGTAAACGTATTTGCGACGTTCTATGAAAAAAGTCGCAAAAAGTTTAAATATTCAGTGACGTTTTACAAAAAGTCACGAAAAGATAGGATATTTGGCGACGTTTTGTAAAAACGTCACAGATTGTTTGAGTTTTAACGATGTTTTTAAAAAACGTCTCGAAAACAACCTAATCCGAGACGTTTTAAAAGCGTCGCAAAAAAGGTGTAATCTGCGACATTTGTTTTCTGAACGTCGCGGATTGAAAGCAATTTATTTGTTTAAATTTAGCCGAAAATAAATTTATTTTAATAATTTTTCAAAATTTATAATAAAATTTTTCATTTATCCGAAATAATTAATATTTAATAATGATCCAATATAAATTATAATTTTTCTTTGTTGTCATTTATCCGAATACAGAAATAATTTAATAATTAATAAATTTTAATTATTAATTTAAATTTTTTATTATTCCAAAAATAGATTTAATTTAATAATTTTGAATTATAATAAATATTTTTAATTTTATTTTGTTTCAAATTTCTGAAAATAAATTTAATTTAATTATTTGATAATTTGATATTTAACAAAATATTAAAATCGTATTATTTAATAACTATTAAATATTATTTATAAAATTTATTTATTTAATAATTCTTCAATTTTTTTAGTGTATCATTAATTTTAATAATTATTCATGTATAATAAGAATTGAATACATGCAAACAATTTATTATTTAATTGCAATTCCCAAACATGTCATAATACGGTAATTAAAATAAACAATATGTCATAAGTGTTTAATATATCAATATGAGTACATATCTAATCTAAAAGAACATTATGTGTAGAACATAAAAGTTTCAAGACCTTTTTTTGTTGTTCGACTTGGGAAGTTAATCTATCCTGCATTTCTTTAAATTTTTTAGTCAATTCATCGATTTGAGACTGTAACTCCTGATTAGCCCTGTTTGACTCTTCTAATTCGTCTCGAAGTCTCTTTTTCACTGAAGTCTTCCCTTGTGCTTGAGGCCCAATTCCCATGCCAACAACGTAATTTGATCTAGTGCTCAAGACTTTTTCGCACACTTCATCCACTGTCGTCGGATGACCATGTTCTATTGAACGTGTAATTTCATGACACATTAATTCCTGAAAAAGTAAGAATTGATTACATACACATTCTCATTTAAGAAATATTTGTAAAAGAACTATGTACTAACCCATTTTTCTTTGCATTCGGCAGTTGTCCATTGATCTTTACTTTTATCATAATGAGCGTGATACCATAGCTTCATCCAGTCACACTCTTCTCCATCTCTGGCACTCTGTTGTATAAAAATATGTTACTAGTAATTTTTATTATAAATTTTTAAACGCCAATCAAAGTAAAATATAATTAAAAAGATAATAACTCACAATCTCATGTCGTATTGCTACAAAGGCCTTGGAGCTGGAGTTTGGTCGACATTTGACCTGACACTTAGCCAATTTGGGTTTTTGACTTTTTCTAATCGTACACGTAGCAAAATCTATTATAACATCTATAAATCATAATTCATAAATTCTAAAATATAATCAGTTGTCAAAGAAATTGTGAAATTATGTATTTTTATCAAATAAACTAACCTTTGTAATTGATTGCTCCCAATACTCGCATAAATCCATCCACTCTGCCACTGTGACATTATACGGCTTAACATCCTTTCCGTGTTTGGTAAAATGCTTTTTTAAATTATATCTTTGATCTTTAGACCTTAAGGCAAGAAACTTCTTTACAGCAGCATGTATTTCGTTGTCAGTCCTCATTCCCTTGACTTCCAACTTTTACTGCAAAAAATTATAAATTATTGGTCAACGCTTTAGGCATGTGGAAAACACATACAAAATAGATTGGTTTAGAATACTTACGTCTAACTTATCAAATGCAATGTCCAATTCCTCATTAGTAATTTTTTTCTATTTTGTTCTTACAGTTAAGGAAGTTCGGGATACCATACAAATCTCACTAGATAATTTGGCAGACTGTATGGAGTTGGTTTATCTTCCTTCAATAGGGGAGATCTCTATCTCCAATCTTTTACCTATCACCTTATTAATCTTTGTCAATTCGTGTCCTTTTATGACACCCCTTATTTTTTTGGATCAGTCGTGGATCCTAAAATATCAAAGAAATAGTTTATAATTAGCATATAACATACTCTTAATTGTTTAGATAAACAAAATAATTATTCTTAATAAATTTAACCAATGTGATGTAAAAGATCATACCTACAGTGCTTATCGAGAAAGAGCCCACAGTGGGAAGAATGCTGTGATTTATTGGCATCTGATGATTAGAAGCTGGAGGCATCTTTTGAGAAGTTGAAGGAGAACCAATATTACGTCACATATTCAAAATTTGTTCATACTTATCTCTAGGATGAGTACTAGGCATAGATGTGACTTCTCTTGGTGTTGAAGTAGGCTCAGAAAGTGCAGGTGTGTGATTTTGTGCCTGTGTACATTCAATTGTGTGATCTTGTGGCTGTATACGAGCACATGGCTCATTAGTTACACTTCCAATTAGCTGAAGGTACCGCGACTGCAGTTATGTCGATACTAAGCTACTTGGTGCAGCGTTATTCTTCTTCTTGGGTAGACCAGGTCCCATGTGAATCACCTGCGTTCACATCGACATTATATTTCAAAGTAATATTCATCAACCATATTTAAAGAAAACAGCAAAAACTGATGGCAATTGGATTTGATTAAATTATGGATAAATTCATAATACTGTTCATAAAAGGTTTTGTCAGGAAAACTCGATGGATGACAAAGAAAGATCAAGAATCTAGAAAATTTTCCATGATTCTACTCCTATATTCTTGTAAATGTGTGCATCCATGCATGCGAACATGCTTTTCAAGGAAGAAACGCGAATAAACTAACTTTCTGTAACTTTTCCATTTAATAACAAAAGAGCAAAGAATGTGCAGATTTGAATTTGCAGATGTAAATTTCATAAATGTATTTTGATATGAAAATGTGTATTGCATTTGCAAGTATTTTGATAACAAATTGCATTTTCAAGTATGTGACTAAATTTGCAGATGTAAATTTCAAATATTTTGATAACAAATTTGAAGGTAAATGAACCTAATAATCCATATACCAAAACCTTGAAGAGGAGAGAACTACAGCTCAAAACTACATAACAGTTATATACTTTTGTTATAATGTTGTAAAAGTTTTCAATTTTCCAAATGCACTGGAGACAGGAATGTATAAGCAAGTAATGCAGCTACATCAATGTATTGGTTACCTCTGAAAATAGAGTATGTCAATAAAATAATATGTGACCAATTAACGAGGAATATGTAAGTTCAATTATCCCCTCCTTTCACATGCAAACCTAGTCTTTTAATAACATCTAGTAACTCACTAAATAATATTTCTATAAGCTCACCTAACTGCTCATCAAGCCAAGAAAGCCGCTGGGTGATTTTCTAACTCTAACAAAAATCAAAGAATCCCTATCATAATGCCCTCTTAATTTCATCAAGTTCTCATATAGGTTATTGTAGATGATATTTGTGTTAAAGAACGCAATCCTCTTTAATGAATTTTTAATTGTAAAAGAGAAAGCTATTAACAAAATTTAATTGGGACTTCGAATGTTGAGATAAAACTAAATGAAAGAGAGCACATATAACTAAGTAGATAAGAACCACAATTATTAAAGAAGTTTATTAGTCTTTACATTCATGTGAAGCAAAACAGGATAAATGGGGATCTTTAGTTGGTATCGATTACCATATGTCATTAAACTTCTATTCCACAAATTTTTATTTTCTAAATCCCATTCTATTTCACTCCATTGTCGCTACAATATGATTCTCTTTTAATTGATAAGCTAATAACCTAATAGTCATATGCATTGTATACGCGTTCCATCCAAAATGACTACAAATAGTATCTGTCATAAAGCACGAAAAATTAGAACTAAACTTTTGCAATTGAATGTATAAAATCTTATGAACAGATATTGTTCAGTATAGTAACCACCAAGTTAATGGACACACCTATTTTTGGTTTAGACATGCGTATGTTGATGGACAATCTATAACTTTTAAAAGTAGCAATAAAACATTCTAATTTGTACTTTTTATAAATATAGCCTAAAGTTTACTTCAACATTGAACGATTTTAATATGACTCACCATGTAACTAATACATTGTACATCCCCTTACTCATCGTATTCATGGTAGCTTTTGAAAATGAAAGTAAACACGACAAGGATAACTCAAATTCTAAACTTTTGAGTTTTTCCTGAAAATGGAAGAAAAAGTACCACTCTTCTTTCCCACAGCTTACCTTACCCTTAGGATGAGGAATGCCATTTTGTAATCCCAATTCATAATATATATATATATAGTAGAAGATAGTGCGACCCCATCATATGTAATTCCCCATAAATTCAGATTCCTCCCACCCAACATATGCTTCCGAAGCTAACATTCAGGAAAACTTATGCAGAACACCAACATATATAAAGTTGAATCAAGACACATAAGAAACAATGATTGGTTCCAACAAACATGTGAATATGTATAGCATATAAATATTTATATTTAATAATATAACTGAACCATCGATGATCTTTTATCTTTTGTTTATTCTTGCTTGTCGATGAATGACAAATTTTGTTAGTAAAAGAAACTTACTAGATATAAACATAGTTGCTATTATGCATGTTATAAAAAAACTCAAAATAATGCAGTAGCTTTACTTATGAATTTAAGATCATAAATTCTTTAGATTTATATCAAAGTGGAATTTTAGGATAATCCTATTCGATTAATAGTTTTTCAATAGAAAAATTATTACTCCTCTTATTCCATATCAAAAAACAATAAGCATCATAGAAGCTCTACAGGCAATGTAGTTTCTCCCCTGGCTACAAAAATTACATTGCTACGTCCAATCAACAAACTCTTATCATTTACTAGGATATATTGAAAACAAAGGGAGCAGAAAGAATGAATACAAAGTAAGAAAACATGATACTATAGAGAAATGTTTATTTTTCTACAATAGATTAGTCTTATATGGACATACATAAATAACTAAATAGGAGTAAACCATGATATGATCTGTGTCACAACTACACAAATGTGATATCACCTAAAAGTATAGGAACATAATATAATTAATTCCATCTGCAAATAAATAAAAAATAACAAATAACTAGTTTAAATAAATTAAATCAATAGTAGACTCGTAATATCAAGTATATATAGACATTGAATTAACTGAATCATAATCAATCTAAAAATTACAAAACTATCCATAAACCCACTCTAAACTTTCGTCGAACACTTCAAAGCCGTTACCATATTATGCCAATATCACCTAAACCTATATTCTCTTCTTCCTTAACATACTGTTACACAATGCAAAGCCAAATGCATTGTGTTTTAGATAATAAAAACAAATGAATAAACACTCCAAAACCCAGATTAAATCGTCCACTTCAACCAAGTAAAAAACCAACATTTAACCCGACATTCATCATAAGCAAAATAGTTGAATGACTTACCTCCATGAACATGCAGATGCACTCCGACTATAGATGACAGAGGGATGTCAAATGGTGAAGCAACGATAAAATGGCTACATAGATTCCAAGCACTCTGACGGAACGTGGCACGAGAGAGAGGGAAGGTGAAATAGCTGAGTACATGCGGGACTGAGACGAAAAACTTGTGTTTTTCATTTACACAGAAGATGAGACGACGTCATTTTGGGGGGTGGGGACACGACGTCGTCTCGTCTAGTAGGAGGGCGAGGTTTAAGTATTCAAGAATACCAAAATGACGTCGTGTTGGGACGATGACACGATGTCATTCTGGTGGTTACGGTTTCAATTTTATGCAAATGAAAACGACGCCATTTCGGGAGGGCGACACGACGTAATTCTGGTAGGGGCAAAGGGAATGGGGGAGCTGGCCTTTCGTGAAGTTTAATTCACCAAAACTTCGCGCTCACTATTTTGGGACGCTTTATTAAAAAAACAACGCGAAATGCTTAGTTAATCTGTGACGTTTTCATACAATGTCGCAGAATATTGGCTCTTTTCGTGACGTTTGGAAAAACGTCACCAAAGCCTCCAACAATTCGCAAGGTTTTTTCAGAAAATGTCACCAAAGATATGTTTTTGTTGCATGGACCTTATGAAAGGTACTTGTGATGACATACGTGCACACTGTCCAGTCCACTATATATTGTCATTTTCTTATTTTTCAGACCAAGTAGGGCAATGAATAAAAATGTTTGTAGTAGTTACTATGGCGTCCTCCTTGTAGATTATATTTCAGTGTCTGTTCTAACAACTAGGCTCAAGCTTGTGAGAGAGTCTTGTAACAGTTGTGTCGAAACCTAACAGAAACATAGATTATGTAAGAAAGAGAATAATAGAAAGAGAAAGTAGAAAAAATTATTAAAACTTATCTTTTTGTATGTTGTTCTTAACTTTTATCATGCTTACTCTTTTCTTCCTTCACTCCATTTCCTTTCTACTCTCCTACTCTCTCACTCTCTCTCTAAACCTTCTTCTCTATGATATCTTGACCCTATTGCTAGTTATCCTCCACCAGTCAATGGTGTGTAGCATCTATGGAGGCAAATAGTCTCATCATTATGGCATCATCGGATTTGGCCAGAAAGTGAACCTTGAACTCTGGATCTAAGAAGTAAGATGGTGATTCAACTGAGACAAACGAAGTGTGGGCAATGGAATGGTTACTTAAGTAACCATGACTATATTTAAGTTCCCTAGTATAATTATGGAAGTGGACAACTCTTGACGCATCACCATCATTGAATCACAACTTTGACCAACTTTATCCCATTAATTCACCATTCTTGAGACCTAGCTTTAATCCAATTTAATCCATAAACATCCAACCTAATCAATTACTAAATTAACCTTATATCTACTACAAAAAATACCCTCACAATTGTTGTTAGTGTGACAATTTAGTATCAGAGCCCCTTCTTAGCAATTGAGCAAACTAGCTAAGACATGGTTACATTCCATGGATGATTGTGGTGAAGTGCTAGAAACAAGTATGAAGTAATCCCTACAAGAAGAAATTTAAAGAGATAATGATGAATTTGTGGTTCAATTGCGGGGTGTCCAATAACATATGGAGGATTTGCATAGATCAACTGAGCAGAAAGTGAATCAGTTATTATTGTCCTTTCAACAATTGGCTAACAGCAAAGGATCTAATGAGATTGGAGGGGGTTCAACCTCAACTTCCCCCTCAAAAGGGATATACCCACACAAAATAGACCACCATCACAAGCCAATCCAAACCCTGCCAATTCTATTAGAGCCATAACTTGTCAGGGTGTGGAGTTCATAGATGTGAATCGAGTAAAGCTTGAGATTTAATTAACCTATTTTAATAGGACTAATACTAGACTATGGATTCGGAAATGTTCCCTATATTTCCAATTTTTTGAGATTCCTAAAAAGGAAAAAGTTGAAGTGGTTACGCTCTATTTTAAAGGCATGATGGAGGGGTACTGTAACACCCCACTCCCGCCGAACCCGAACCCGATATTGATTGTGATACCCGAATCCGTGCCCCGCGAGGGTGGCGTGTCACATCACTTAGCACATCTCTTAATAAAAGTCAGTA
>JANZXR010000009.1:4409324-4420316 GCA_027575705.1 Erythroxylum echinodendron
TATATATATATATATATATATATATATATATATATATATATCTTGTTGCTTTCTTTACTCCGTTATGCACTTGTTATTTTATATGTGAGAGAGAAACACTTTAAACACATATGTGCACATGAGTTATTCAAGGGTTAATGGAATTGTTCGGTGACATTCACGTGAGAAGGCTGAATCTTTACTTAAGCAAACTGAAGCTAGATTGTCACACGAAGGTGGGCGCGACTTGTGGTAAAAGTTCGAGTCCAAAGTAGACCTTTGTGACACTTCCCATCAACTTTACATACATTTATTCAAGTTAAATCTTTCAGATCAAAGATAGAAAATTAAGTGAGATCAACCCTAACTGAATTAATTTCTAGACTGTGCCAAATGATAAACATAAATAATCGCTATCCTCTTGACATCATCACAAACCAGCGAAGTAAAACAAATGTTAAAACTTACACGTTGTACACGTATAGGTTCTAATGAGTAAATCTCTAATAAAGAATGTAAATTTAAAATTTTATAAATTTTATGCAATCTTTTATGTGGATTTTTTATATATAATAATTTTACATTCATAAAGAATTGATATAATTATAAATTTTTATTTATTTTAAAATTGAGAACTTTAAATATAAGGTATTCAACGGCATATATTCCAAGTTTTTATGATGTCTAAATTTGAAAGAGTGAATTTGGTGGACATAATGCTTTTTCATTACTAATTTAAATTGTTTTGCATATTAAAGCTTATTGCATTCATTGCATATATATACATATATAAATGTATGTACTTAGGGATCCAAACTCTTCAAAGATTTTTTCGTTTTTACTTTTTCTTTTGTTTGCATGTGGAATGATAAAAAATAACAACTTAGAGAGACTTATATTTTCTATTATAATTTTAAATTGTCGTTTTTATTTTTTGTTTATATTTTTATTTTAAATATAAATAAAAATATGTTTAGTATATAGATATATTTTATGTCTGATAATAATTACATATTAAGAAAATTAAAAAATAAATTATGTTTAATTAAATAAATTTATTTTAATATCTTATATATTATTTAATAAAAATATTTTAATTTATTAAATTAACAATATAAAAAATAAAATTTTGTTTATAAATTAATATTTATTTTGTAATATATTAAACCAAAGTTTATTTGAAATTTATATATTTTGAAAATATTTTAAATTTAATTATATTTACTAATAATTATTGAATTTAATTGCAAAATTAAATAATATTATCAAGTAAAATTAAATTGTTGATGATTCTTGTTAATAATTAATTTTAGTTAAATATATGTTATAATATTAAATTATTTATAATTTTTATTAAGAATTAAATAATTGTATATTATGTATTTAATTTATAGTAAATCAGATTATGAGAAAAACATAAATAGAAAGAAAAAACTACTTTTTATGATTTTCATAACTTTTGAAAAAAGAAAAAAACTAAAACTAAAAACAAAACAAAAATTCAAATAAACAGATTTTTTATTAAATTTAAAAACAAAAATTAAAATAGAAATAAACAAGCCCCTAGATATTCATTTAATCTTGCTCAATATAGGCACCGCACTTCCTTCAGTATTTAAGGTTCTTTATTTTGGGAATCTAAGAAAACTACAAATGTGAATAAATATCTATAACATCTAAGCCCGTAAATATAATAAATTCTTCTTAGTTAAAATTGGTTAGCTATCGGAAGGTAGGCAATTATAAGGATAGAAATAAGGTTGTTAGCCATGTCAGGATCATGTCATCCCTTTAATATTTTCCATATGATTCAGCATGCTAGGAGTAGAATATCAATTGATGGTTTGCATCATCTCTTCTCCTCGGTTGGAGTACAAATATCTCTTTCTTTAGATTCGTAATCTTCCACAGAATTATTGTTATGCTAATCTATTTTGAAGCTTCTATAGTCTTAGCAGTGCCTTAACTTATTACACCTATCACAATTACTAAGATTATTTTTTTTATATGTTGGGGAGCCAAAAAGCTTAATTTACAAAATTGCCAAAATGTCCCGGAGGTGGGACTAGCAATAGGCGGGTGACCATGGGAATGATGGTACGCCTCATTCCTATCTAGAACATTTAGCACGTGGATTGTGTGGTCTCTTGGGAAAAACGACGAAGCCATTGAAACGGCAAGCTGTTGTGGTTCTTCTATTCTCCATGGTCGTAAATGAACATTGGTAATCCGCATATAATCAGGAGAATTATTGTCGGGTTGATGGTGATGGTTGATGTGAGCTTGACTCGATCGCCTTTGGAGTTGGCCATATGTTTTGAGATCATTGTCTCCAAAGACTAACGCCTTTTTTGCCAAAAAATTTGCTTCTGTATTGGAGGATCGTGAGATGTGTTATATCTTCACTTCTTCTTGTCGGTGGATTATTTCCTTAATTCTGTAGATTAGGGTTGAAGGGAAGTTGTCCTCCATTGGATCTTCGTTTACCATCTTTACTGCATGTAGGCAATCTATCTGAATGATGAATGGTTGTAGATTTAGATATGCGGCCAATTGCAATGATTGATATATGGCCCAAAGTTTCGCAACTAAAGAGTTGCAGGACCTGATTTTCCTTGCGAAGCTTTGCATGAGACTTTCGTTTAGGTTGAAAATCATTCCTCCTATCGCCGATGTTCCTGTCGATGTTAAGGTTGCTCTGTCGCATCAGATGAGGTGGATGTTAGTCGTCCGGCTCAGTTGATGCTCAGATAAGTCTGGTCTTTCTATGGCTCTATTCCCCGATTTTGTGGCTTGAATGAAACAGTGAGTATTTTCTTTGATTATGGCATTCAGTCTGGATTGTAGAGATCTAATGTTATTCGTTTGTTGTGACTGAAAGATTTCCTCATTGCGTGTTGTCCACAGGAACCATATTGTGATTGCAAAGGTTTCCCTCCATGCGGAGCCGTCCTGCAAGAAAGATTGACTTATGTTAGTATGAATCCATTGTGAGCAATCAGTCTCGACCTAGAACCAATTTCCCAAGCTTGGCTTGATCTGTATCCATATTTCTCTGCTTCTGTAGTAGTTTCTGAGAACGTGTAAGATTGTCTCTTGGCTGTTACAAAGGTGACAACCCCCATTATTGGTTAGGCCACAGTGTAACCTTTTTGAATTCGTCCATAGGGCGTTTCGTAAACCTTCCATATGAAAAGTTTAGTCTTTTCCTAAACTTTCAGATGCCACACATGTGTCCATTTTCTGTCAATGTTGTTCCATTTGTGTGCATTCATGCGTTGCTGAGGAGTTGGAATAAATTCCTTGTGGTGACCATTTCCAGGCTATACGATCTGGCTTTCCTGTTGGTAGGGGCGGTGGGATTGGTCTGATTTCCTGCAATTTATGATCGGGCCGGCGTTGATTTAAAGTCTGCCAGCCCCATTCACCCTGATCTGTTACATAATGATTCACTGTTTCCTGCAAATCAGAAGAAGAGATGTGAGACATAACTTTCCAGTAAATTACTTCAAATAATAGTTATTACAATTATTATGAATCAATTATGATAACATAGAGTTAATGACTTAATTATAGTATTATTAAACGTTATCATCATATTTTTTAATGCTTTTCCTATAGTTGTTTTTTTCTCATTATATTTTTGAAATTCATTAACAATAATAATAGATTAAACAAGTAATAATATTGTCAAAGTCAAAGAGAGATAACTATTTAATTAATTTGTATATTTTCAAATATCAACTTAAAAGTATCAAACTGAAATGTTTATTTATATTAATGATTAAAAAATCGAACCGGTTCAATCGATTCAACTGTAAAAACTTTGAATTATTCAACTTACTAGATTGATTTACTTTAATAACCTTTATTATTAAAAATTGATCAATTTATCGACTAATTAGTCATTTTTTTGTAAATTAACCAATTTTAATAAACTAAAATAAAATAGTTACTTTCCATTTGATAATCTTTTTCTTCAATTAAACTTCAATATTTTTAATAGACAAAATTAGGCATCTTTATTAATTATTCAATTTCATTCGATCTTTATTATATATCAGTTTTACGACAATGTAATACTAGCTTTTATCTTACAATTTTAATTTTCTGTTTAATTTTTAAAACATTGATTTCTGCTTTGCGACTACTAAAAACATTAGCTATAAGGAATCATTTTTAATCGATAATTTTTTAAATTATATTTTTAATTAATTTTTTAAAGGTTAAAGATATAAAATCAAATGATTTTTTTTAATAAATGTAAGATCAAACGATTATAAACATATAAGAATGACAATTAAAACCATATATTTTTTATGAATAAATTGTTTTAAGTGAGTGTACAGTGAAATTATTTCAACATCTATGGCGACTCCTGTTTTGACTTACTTAAAGTATGTTAATACATCTTGAAAAATCCAAAGTATATAGTTTCTGAAAAATCCTGCTCTGTTGTAGTTTTTCTGAATTGTTTTTGTTGGTTGTTTAATACAAAGCAACTGTGTTAACGTCAGTTAATTTTCCAGAATTAAAACACAGGAAGAAAAAAACATGTAACAAATAAATAAACAATTGAAATTTAGTAATGCAGTTTGGCACACCTAGGCTACATCTGTAAGGCCCTCACCTAGCTTAATCACTTTCATCGAAATACAATAGTTTTACACAAGGCTTTACTGAGCCAACACTACTTATCTTTTTACACTGTTCACTCGTCCTCACATCCTGTGAAAGTATTCCACTCTCAATTGCACAAGGTGTCAAGTTAACCTCCATAGAGGATATTTTGCAACAATAATTGGTAATAAAAAGAAGAAAGAAATCTCAAGTGAGTGAATCAAAGTAACATAAACAAAGGAAACACTTGAGATCAAAAACACTCCCCTAAAAATGCAACTTCATCAATCAAAAGTGCAGGAAGTTGTAGAAGAATATCTACTGTGAACTTTTGAGAATAATAACTGAATAGTCCACACATAATACCTTCAAGAAGTCATCAATTGGATAAATGTTTTACCATAAAAATTCAGTTGCATGCATAACCAATATTCTACTCGTTTTCCTCTTCAAAAATTGATGGAGCAACTACCCAAAAATTCAAATTTATAGGATGATCAAGAACAAACCCAGTTGAAGTGAGAGTATCCCATTGTTATTGCTTGCCAAGGAGATGAAGTGGCCGACGATGATTAAAACGAAAAGATAAAATAACTATAGCATGGAGGTTGCAATGAATAATATGTTGAATAGAAGAGAAAAATTGAAAAGGGTACCAACACAAATCAAAAACCAATAATCATAAATAAAGAAGCCTCTCAACTTCAATAGCACTTTTCAATAGTGGGTGAATCAATCCTAAGATTTGGATTAGTTGCACTCCATCTTTTGTCCGTAAATTCATTCATGACAATGGCATTTTGTTCGTATATCATTCGAGAAATATAATAGTTCCATAACATCCAAGACTTAATGTCATTCTCAACTACTACAAATCCTCCAAGACTAAAAATATAATAGTTCCATTTGTGTTGTAGCAATAACAATAATGAAACAAAAAAAAGGACAAAGCCATTTGATGTATACAAAAAGAGAAATACCACAAAATGTCTAACAAGCCTGCTAAAAGATGATGCAAAACCAATAGTATAATAGGTTGAGACAATCCATATTAATGATTCCACAAATGATAATGGGATTCTAAGCAACCATATTGGTAACTTATAAACCCATAGAGGATAAAATAAAAAGTCCCTTTACTTATAGAGCACAGGTAGATTGAAGATTTTCATTGCAAGTTTCACCATCCTATTAAACATCACATTAATTAGATTGAAAAACAATGCTCCAAAGAACTTTTGTCCTCCAAATATACCTCTTATCATCTCATTGCCAATTGTAATATCTATACAAATATCCAACCCCAGTGTCTTGGAATCTAATTCAAGGTTTTATGCATTTTTCTAAGTTAAAACACAAAAATGCAGTAAAAGCAACAAGATTATGCAAAGACAAACCCATCTCATGGCACAAGTAGTTCACCTTATCAACTATCATTTCTAGGCTTTGGTTCATCATCTTTGGTGCTCTATTAATCATACTATAGATGTTTGAGAAATAAATCTAGCATTGAGAAAAAATCAAATCATTCCCACAATTTCGTACTAGTTTCACGTAAGTGAACAAAGATCTTCACACATGAAGCATTCTCTGCAAATGCTATTTCATAACCAAATTCCATATGAAAGCATATTGCCCAAACTCATACAGCCTATGATATAGAGAAAAATAAAGATAAAACTTGTAAAACTTAAGCCACAAAAAACATGAATCTTCCTACGGGTTTTTAACCAAGCATCAACATTTTCTTGACATAACTCGATATATCAAAATCCAAAAGCAAAACTCTCAAATCATAGAGTAAGCCTCATTTTGACATCAAATATACTATTCAACAAGTAAGGAAAATCCAAACACACAATAATCACCTAAACCTTAGAAAACTCATAAATCAAAAACTCAAAAAGTTTAGATGTTAACTCCTTTGAACCTTCTTTTTTTAATAAACACCATCAATATACTTTAGAAATGTAAAGCAAATAGTCCCTATGCCCCTCAAAGAAATTCAAAACTTGCCTTATTCCTCATCACATCATCTCTGTCATCAGATTTTTAGTTGCTTTCTTCCTTAGAAGCAACTAAATGGTCCCCTGCCTGGTTGATTTCTTTTCATTAACAACTAACTGTGGATCTGGATAGTTTCTAGTATTAGCACCCTTATGTGTTTGTTTTGATGTGTGAGGCTGATTTTTTCTATGGGTAACATCGGCTGCTATTGAAATTTCTTCCAAGATTGTTGGAAATTTCTGTTTTGAGCCCTTTGAAACAACATTTGCAACAGCTTGTAGCAATTTAGATTTATATGATCGTTCACACCATAAAAGTGACATGTAGGCACAAATTTTTGGTTCCTCTTTGAAGTTTCTCCTTTAAAAAATCAAATTTCATCATTTTTCCCATTATTTAACTTAAAACATATACCTTTATGACCAATAACTTTAAAGTCCCCTTTCTTTTTACCAATTTCTAGCAATTATTATAACTTTTTGATACTACTATTCAACATTCTTATTCCTTTCAGTATTGACCAATTTTAACTTTGTTTCATTAAGTTCATTTATTGTTGACAACAACTTCCTCTCTAGATCTTGAAAAACGTCTTTAATGGTTGAATTTTCCCTCATTAGCTTCTTATTTTGCTTATATGTTTTCACCCATTAGGCATATATTAATTTAAAGGTCTTGCAGATGTCTTCATTTTTATACTTTGAGTCATTGTCATCACTACCACAATTTGAATTTGGGTTTAGAACTGAAACATCTATATTTTTGTTATTAGTTTCTTCAATGGTTACTAGTAAGGAAGCAACTGGACTTTTGTTATTTAAAGCAACCAATATAGAATGATTACTAACAATTTCTTCTTCGTTGTAATACTTTCATATTCGTTTTTCACTTTAAATGCTGATGTAAGACTTATTTTTTCTAATTTTAAGATTGTTAGCACATTCTGCTTTCATATGTCCTAAACCTTAACACTCATGACATTATATCTTCTTTGCTTTTTGCTTGTTGTTTGAAGTTATTTTTTGTTGAATTCACACCATTTTGTCTGAACTCAGGTCTATCTTTCATCACCTTCTTTAGCCATTTACTGAAATTTCTTATTAACAACACCACATGATCATTTTCATAAGAATCATCTCCTGAATCATTCACAGCTTTAGCAATTTCAGCTTGCAACACCAACCCTCTGTTCCTCTCATGTTTATCTCTCAACATATCCATTTCAAATTTTGTTCCTCTCATGCTTATCTCTTAACATATTCATTTCAAAGTTTATAAGAATCCCTATCACCTTATCTAAGGATAACTCATTAATATTATGGGCTTCTTCGATGGTTACAATTTTAGGTATAAATATAGGAGGCAATGACCTCAATATCTTCTTAACAGGTTTTAGATTTAAATACCTTTTACTAATTTGTGAAAGATTAGTTGGAAATATCATGCAGCTTCTCATAATAGACTCCATTAGTATTGCTTTCATCCATCTTGAGTTCTTTAAATCTAGTGGCCAACATCTGTAGTTTCGAAGCTGTCATTTAATTTGATCCCTTATAGATTGTTTACAGATTGTCCCACACTTTTTTTGTTGATTAACAGGTTGATATTATAGCAAAGTGACCTTTATCTACTGCACTTAAGATAGCACGCATTGCTTGAGAATTACTAAGCGCTCCCTCTTCTTCAACCCTTGTCCATTCAAATGGATGTTTAAGTACTGCTTTATTTTTTTTCATCAATCGTCATTGGATGTGTCTAGCCATTCAAAAATTCCATTCTTTTGTTCCTTGTGCTTGAATAAATACTCTCATGCTTAATTTCCAAGTCAGATAATTGATGCACCTTCTTTAGTAACCTGATTACAAAACACCGAGCTACACCAAGTTTTGATTAGGTGAACCAGGCTCAGATACAAATTAAAAAATCAGAAGGATATAGTTTCACAAAAATCTTGTTCTTCCGCAATTACTTGAACTATTTCTATTAGTTGCTTAATAGAAAGTAATTATGTTACAATTGTTAATTTTCTATAATCAAAATATAGGCTGAAAAATTAAACATTTAATAAATAAATCAAAAATTGAAATTTGGTAACGTAGTTCGGTATACCGGGCTTACATCTTTGGGGCCCTTACCTAGCTTAATAACTTCCACCAAAGTACAATAGTTTTACACAAAGATTTATTGAGCCGACATCACTCAACCCTTGACACTGTCCACTCATCCTCACAGATCATGAAAATATTTCACTCCCATTAGCACGACCATCTGGTGCTAGCCTCAACAGAGGAAATTTTGCAACAATGATTGATAATAAGGACAAGAATAAAAAATTAAGTGAATGAATCAAAGTAACATAGGAAACACTTAAGATAAAAAACATTCCCCTAAAAATGTAGTTTCATCAATTGAAAGTTAAGTTGTAGAATAATATTTGTAATGAACCTTTGAGAATAATAATTGAACAGTCCACACCTAGCAGCTTTAAGAAGTAGTTAATTGAATAAGTGTTTCACCACAAAAACCCCTCCATAAAATTACAGTTACATGCACAACCAATATTTTTCTCGTTTTTCCTTTTCAAAAACTGATGGAGTATGTGTCCAAAAATCCACACTTTTCAATATAGAATATGACAATAAAAATTAACCAAATTACTAAAATTGCAGCTGTCCAAGATAGCTCGAATTACCGAAATTGTAGCTACCAAATCACTAAACAATCTGCTACATTATCTTCAATAAAACATGATGATCTTATCTTTAATAAATCCTATCTTCTCTAGGATTTTATCTCACACTATCTTATCTTCAACAATCCCACACAAAATAAATTTCTTATCATAATAATGTACCAAATTTATTCAACTACAAATAATGCCCAAAATAATTAATTAGATGATTTAACAAATATCTTAACAAATCTAAATATCATAAAGTGGACAAATAAAAGTAAAATTGTTGACAAAAGTAATAAGTAATTTCTTATGGCATCTCACTGATGAAATATATGTTGTTAAAAGACCTTATGAACAAAACTCAATAGGTTAACTTATACACCTTAAACAATAGCATAACTTTAAACAAAACCTTAATAAACAAAACAAACAATAGTATAACTAATAAACCTTAAACAATAGCATTACCTTAAACAAAACCTTATTGATAACTTAGATTGTTAATGGTACTTTCTGAAGCTCAGCTTATCTGTGTAAACTATGAACTTGTAAACACCTTGTCATTTCAGTTATAAAGACCCTATACTTCTTTTCCGCTGTTTTTCCATTTTAAGTAGTAAAACTTTTTTTTAACTTTAACATCTAATTTACAAAGATATAAATATCAATTTATACTTTTCGGTATCAACTAATATGTGTCATATCGATTAAAAAAAATATTCTCCATGATAATATCTTACTAGTTATGAATATAGGTTGGTATTGATTACTTCGTTAGATACTAGGAAAATACCTATATTTACTGAGCGACAATTGCAAATTTTAAAATTTTTACGATAAAATTGGGAAAAAAATAAGGCACTCCTAACATAATCACCCTAATCAAGCTCCTTCCCTCACTGGATCACTTTGTCCTTTCTCATTTTCTCTCTACTATCGAGTGTCTAGTTCATACAGAGCTCCTCTCCTCCACTACAACATAGCATTGATCTCCATTATGATACTATCAGCACTACAACCTCAAGTTCCTCCTTAACATGACAACCACTATCTTATTAGCTCCTTTTTATTATATTTTTGTGACCCCATGCCTAGCTGGACATGTGACGAGCCACTTTCATAGTGCATGTGCACAAACATCCAGAGGATATTCGATAACATACCTTATAAGAATGGCAAGTTGGAACAATCACATTAACTTAATTAAGGCAGCATACATTTCATAAGCATTCAAAATGATTAAATCTTCCCATTACATTCACAAACATAAACTTATATTGTGTCATTACAATTCATAATCCATGTGTATACGTTACATAACATTTGAGAGTTTACTACTCTAAACAAAATGTACAATATGAAATGGCATGCTAGCTGAAAACATTCTAACTAGACTACTCAGATATCAGCTGATCAAACCTTTGAGCCATTCTTGTTCCCAAAATGACAATACTAGAATTTTAATAGATTGCCTTAGAGGCTAGAACTCCCTTGTACCTAAAAGTCAACATTTCAATTTTGATGAGTTTGCGAACTTAGTGAATGAACCATCATCGATGTGCTTACTCAAGTCAGAATATATGTAACACTCCCTTACCGTAGGGTATGCACCAGGACGCCCGCAGATGATTCCGGTACATATCCTATGATAAGGGAGAGCTACTTGCGATTACTATAATCACTCCACATGGCATCACATCAATTTGAAT
>JANZXR010000009.1:4431910-4449513 GCA_027575705.1 Erythroxylum echinodendron
TTGGCAACCTATAGACTAGCAATCATCATGTTAATTGAATAGTTAGAAGAGAGATCTCGATTAGTCAATTGATCACCTATAGCATAGTTTAATAACTAGTTGAATCGGTAGAGTCATTTGGTAGGTTGAGAGATCTTTCAATTGATTCCTGTTAATTCAATTAGGGACAAAATAGTTACACCTTGAGGGAGGGTAATTAGTACATTTAGAAATCTAGGGTGAGACACAATTCAATCAATAAAATATGAGGGAGACAAAATGAGAAAAAAGTAATCTCTAGCATTTAGATTCTTGAATTCAGATTTTCTGTGATTGCGGTATTGTCCATTGTTTACATTAATCTTTTAATTTTAATTTAAATCTTCAGATTATTTGCATTTCATAATTTAGTTATTAAACAAAGTTGTGTCTAAATTAAACGGTGGCTAGGCATCAATCCCTGTGGGATCGATATTCGCTCTTTTTATTACAAGTCACGACCTGTTCACTTGCGATTTTTAGTGTAAAACAAGTAGATAAGTTTTACCTTCAACAATCTGCCAACGATAGTGGGAATTTTTTTGTTCCCTGATCATGGTTTGATACGAGATCTAATCTATGAGGAGCGGTACGAATGTAGATGATATCATCATGACCTCTCTTTTTGTATGGCTAGGGATGATTAATGCCACTTTGCAGACTAGTGTTACGTGCACCTTCATGTCTCTTAGTGTGGTCAGTACTGGGTGTGTTCGAGCAGCGAAGCTGACACCCATTCGCATTAGTTTATCTAAAGTTCCTTACCCTTATGTACGAATTATTGAACAAGTCATCTTCCTATAAAAGACTAAAAGAGTTGAATAAGCGGGATTGAATACCTGGATCTAATCAGAGTTCACGCCTCCCGCTCTGAACAAATAGGAGGTGTGGGCCACAAGTCGCACATAAGCTGCCAGGTCGCACGACAAAAGAACACCCAACATATAACTCCTCCATGTGGAATATTCATCTTCATTGGAGCTTTTTGGTAGTAGTCATGACCAACAACCATCAGTTGTTGGCTCGTTTGGTAAGGCGAGAACTTCAAGTTTGATTTTTGGTGGCACACCCTCACACAAACATCGACTGACGAACGAAGGAAAGCTACAGGTTTTTTTTCCCTCGACCAAAATTATTATTATTATTATTATTATTATTATTATTATTAAATAAAACATGAAATAAATAAACTTATTCTCTAACTAGTATTCATACAATTATTTAAGTAAATCATATTTAGCCTGTAAAATTGACTACTTCCTTCATAAAAAAGAAACATAATATGTGTTAATATTTTTATTTTATTAATATCAAATCTTAATAGTAATTATTATAAGTAATTTTAGATAATACTCATCTGTAATATATATCTCATAATTATGATTTCATCATAAATTTATTTACAAATTCTATTCATCATGTTGGCGTTATCTTGTAAATTAGCTAATTAAATAGACATATATATGATAAATAACATTTTTAATTAATTTCTACAAATATTCAGTCAATATATTGGCTATAGGGTATAAAGCAATAATATGATAACTCTTTTAGTCTTTTATAAATGAAAGTTCCTCTATCATAAGATTATATTATAATGTCTCATAAATAAAACATGTATATCTGGCATTAATTAGTTACTTAATACTATTTGGCAAATAGGTAATTTATTATACTTTTAGGGAATGCATTTACTTTTTAGGCTAATTTTTAAAGATATATTTTTTTGGGGAAAGTTTTTTTTTTTTTTTGAAGAGTTAAAGATAGATGTTTTAACTACAAAATATTATTCTATTTTAATTTGATTTTTTACTAATAGTAAATTCTTTCAAAGAAAAAAATTCTTTAAAGAAATAATCTTTGAAAGAAAATAAGGAAAATAATTTTTTAAAACAAATTGTCTTCACTTAGCCATCTTAAATCTGTCACTGTTATTAGGTCACTCAAATTAGATTTACATATACATAAGACTCTAAAGATGAAATAAAAGACTTTTGTATTCAAATATTTCTACTGGCTTTAATATTTTAATTATCATAACTTTAGATTTCAAAAGTTTAATATTGATATTTTCAAGAATTAATGTAATTTAATCATTACTTAACTCAAATAAATTTAATATAACTCTTTAAAAAGAATTACTAATCAATAATTTTGCTTCTCATATGAAGAGTTTGAATTTGTTAATGATCAATTTTTTTTAAAGTTTTGTTAGTTTAATATGTTAAACTTTATTAATTCTTACCATAGATAAAAAAAGGTGAAGTCTATATACCCTCTTCATCATTTGTAACCTTTACAACTGAATCATTTTATTCATTTAAACCAACTTTAAATAATAAGGTTTAGGATATAACCACAACACTTAATGTGTAAAGATTTATTATTTCTAATTACATTTGTTCATCCCCTTGTATTTATTCTAAGTTACATGATATTCAAGCCATTCAAGAGTATCTTTCTCCATTTCTCTTGAGTCACTTGATATTCTAGCCACTTAGAGCTATAATTCTGCATCATAAGCTTACAAAAGTTTATATCCTAACTTATTAAACACATCCCAATAAAATTGATAATGAGATAATCCTACATATTTGGAGAGAACCTCTCTACTAGTTAGGGATAAGATTACATACTACTAGACTTTTCTAGACTCGACGTCTCAGCAAGATTTCTACTGGATATTGTTGTTATTAAAATCCTACATATCTTTAAAGATGATTATATATATAAGAATAATTACCAGTCGGAATGAAAAATGCAATATTTCTATAATCCTATTAAATACATAATTCATACAAGACTTATAATAAATTATTTTAAGTTCGCAATAAGTTATTCATCAAATGTTTCATAAATTAAATTTTAAAATATTGATTAATTATAAAAAATATTTAACTTTACTCAATTTTGTAATAACTAAATTGAATTTTAAAAAGTGGAGCTAAAATACTTAAACTATTAATTTTTTATAAAAATAGCTCACCGATAAGTTATCCATTAACGTTGATGACGTGGAATGCTGAATCAGATTTTTATGCTTGACAATTGGCGCTACATATCATATATTGATATTTTTTATTTAATAAAACATATGAAATTATTAAAAATCGAAATAATCATAAGTCTATTTTCAATTTTCTTGTTTACATTACAACCCTTTCGTCTTTTCTTGGTGTCTTCTTTGGGACTTAGTCTCCTTCCTAGTAAGCAAAAGCCTTCTCAATTTCATTTCCCTTTTGCCCTTTTCAGAAAAGAAGAGTTGCAGAAAAGTAAAGAAGACAAAAAATTTTACTTGGTTCGATAGCTTAAAGCTATCTATGTCCAAGGGTCAATCTCACAGTATGTAGTTCCACTAACTTCAAGGAAAGGATGAATACAAGAGATTAGGTGTTTCTTGAAAAACAGCCGCAAGAGATCCCTCACAAACTCCCTAGTACACTTATTACGTACTCTAGCACTCTCTCAAAATTTTCCTCTTTTGAATCAGATGACTATGTACGTGTATGTATACGGTTGTGTTATGGCTGAATATATGTATCTATCCTGGTGAAGAGACTGTATGCATCTGTTTCCTTTTAACTCATGCCTATTAGACCATCCATTGTCCTTTAATGAAACTCTGCGTTTTTTCTTATGCTTTGAGTTTTTTCATATGTGCTGCTCACGTGCATGACTAATGCATTTTCCTCTTATGCTCTGCGTTTTGTTCATTAAGTCAGAAGTTTTTTCTCCTTCTTCTTTGAACTCTCTAGAATCTCCTATTCACTTCTCACACACGTACACTTCTGTACAAAAATCCCCAAATGTTGTTCTTCGATTTATGAGATTTCTTTGAGGGTTTACAGAGAAAATGTGATTTCCTTCACAATTATTCCCTCCTCTATAAATCTTCATGTCGCTCATCAATTTTGTGGATGATTTATGAAACCAAAACCCTAGCTTCACCGAAGTTGTGAGATCGATTGGGTAAGCTTTTGTTTTTCTTCAAGGACCTTCATTTATCTGTAGAAGATCTCTACAAAAAATGAATTTCTTTATCGAAACTACTTTTATCCTAAAATCTGATAGATTTTGTTCTTCTCTTACTTTCTTCAAGATAATCTCTCCACTGTTGATCTTCTCCCAGATGAAATGGAGCCTAACGTCGATGTGTTTTGAGCGCTCATGTAGAATCAGATCCTTTCTCAAATATAGTATGATTTGAATGTCTATGCAGACTTTGTTTTCTGTGAATTGAACTTTGATTTCTGATAGTAGCCCCTTTAGACATATTAGCTCCTTTAAGCCTTCTGTGATTGCGTAATATTCTGCTTCTGTTGTAGATAAAGATACCACTGATTGTTGTTGTACTTTCCAGCTTACTGTGTTGCCTGAAAGTGTGAAATAGTATGATGATAGTGATTTACGTGTATCCTTATCTGCAGAGTAATATGCATCTATATAGCCATATAACTTTGTATGTTCAAGCAGTTGTAGGTTAGATTTTAAGAAACATAGACCATGATTTAGGGTTCCCTTTAAGTATCTAAGTGCTACCTTAAAAGCCTGCCAGTGTTTTAGACCTGGATTAGCCATGAATCTACTAAGTAGGTTGATTGCATAGGCTAAGTCAAGTCTAGTTCATATCATGATATACATAATACAACCTATACCTACATCATAAGGATATTTCTGTATTTGTTTCCATTCTACTTCTCTTGCTGAACTCTTAGCAGCTATCAGCTACAAGTGTGTGGCAATGGGAGCAGAATTAGGTTTAGCATCTTCCATGTTGAACTTAGATAGAACCTTCTTAATGTAGTCCCTTTGTTTCAACCATAGCTTCCCCTTTGCTTCATTCCTTATGATCTACATACCCAGTAACTTATGAGCCTTCCATAGATCTTTCATATCAAAGTTATGCTTTAGAGCATTCTTCACTTCTTAGATCCTTTGCACTAGTTTTCTTGTGATGATTAGGTCATCCACATAAACTTGCATATAGACTACTTCGTCCTTCTCTAGATCTTTGTAGTATAGGCAGTAGTCATAGGCATTTCTTTTAAATTTCATTTCTGTCACCACTCATGGAACTTCTTATTCCAATGCCTAAGAGCTTGCTTTAGGCCATATAGGGATTTTTTCTAGCCAACAAATATGATCAGGATTCTTTTTATTTATGAAGCCTATAGGCTGCTTCATATAGATGATTTCTTTTAGCCTTCCATATAGGAATGCTGTCTTTACATCCATTTGGTGTATCTCCCAATCATTCAAAGTAGCTAGGGTCATAACTATCCTTATTGTTTTGAATTTAACTACTAGAGAAAAGATTTCCTTGTAATCTACTCCTTCGCTTTGCCTGAAGGCTTTTGCTACTAGTCTAGCCTTATAGGTCTTTGGATCAACTTCTGTTACTCCATCTTTCAGCTTGAATTTCCATTTACATTCAATCACTTTAGCATTTGGTGGCTTAGGAACTAGCTTCCAAGTCTCATTCTTCATTAAAGAAGTATATTCACTTAGGCAAGCTTTCTTCCACTGTTCTACATTATCTCTTTTCATTGCTTCCTCATATGTTTTTGGTGCTTCTGTCTTAACTAGTTCTGCAACCAAACAAGCATATTCGATTAGGTCAGTTTCAATATACCTTTTGTTTGGTATTCTCTATCTTGGTTCCCTGTATCTAACTAGTTGATAATCCTACAAGTGAGTTTGTTGAGCTTCTGTTGCTTCCTCTTCTTGTTCAGTTCCCTCTTGAGAGTTAGGATCTGTGTCTATGGTTTCTTCTCCTGCTAGAATTGTCTATTCAGCATCTGCTTCTGTTTCATCTTTATCATATGTGGAGGGTGGGACATAGAAAAGATTCAGATTGTTGTTTGATCCTAGCTACTGTAGGACTTATTTTTGGACATCCATTCCTCCATTCTTCTGCTTCAGTAGTGAAAATTCAATTTCCCTAAACGCTACATCTCTGCTTATTTGAGTTTTGTAAGCTCCTTACTATAGGATTAGGACTTTGTACCCTTTAGTTCCTTCAGGGTATCCTAGAAATACTCCTTTAATAGCTCTTGGTTCAAACTTGCCTTCTGTTTGGTGAATGTAGACATTGCATCCACAAGGTTTTTAATGTGTCAAAATAGGTTTAGAATCATTCCATAGCTCTTCAGGAGTTTTATACTCATTTGCAGATGTTGGTAGTCTATTTATCAGATATGTTGCAGTTTTGATAGCCAACCCCCATAGTTCTGGAGATAGGTCTGAGGATAGCAGCATACATCTTGTCATCTCAAGTAGGGTTCTGTTAAGTCTTTCTACTACCCCATTCTGTTAAGGTGTAGCCTTGACAGTTATATGCCTCTGAATTCCGTTCCTTTCATAATAGTCATCAAACTCCTTATTGCAGAACTCCAGCCCATTGTCTGTTCTTAGGCACTTCAACTTCTTTCCTATTTGGTTCTCCATTAAGGTGTGCCACTTCACAAATGCCTTTAGTGCTTCATCCTTTTTCTTCAAGAGATATATACAGGATTTCTGTGATCTGTCATCAATAACAAACATGAAATACCTCTTACCTCCCAAAGTTTGAGTCTGAGTTGGCAAGTTCTCAAAAGAGGAGAACCAGTCCCTGTGGGGAGTTACATGTATTGTGCAACCCGAGTCCAGAATCCATTATGTTGACAACTCATCTATTTTAGCTATCATGGCAAGTATCTCATTTCCACTAGACTCCTCAAGTTTCTCAACATTTCCAGCATCACCTTTCTGTGCCTCTTTGTCCTTCTTATTCTTACAATCCCTTGCAAAGTGTCCTTCTTTATCACAATAATAACATTTTTTACCTTTACCTTTGTTCTTTTTCTTATCACCATCATTCTTCTTTTGTTTGTCTTTTCCCTTAGCTTTCTGTCCACCATCTTTCTTTGAACCATTTTTTGCAGACTTACTCTCAAATCTATTGTCTAAGAACATCACCTCTGGTTTTTTCTGAAAGTGATTGTTGTCTATCACTTTCTCCATCAAAGAATCAAGAACCCTCTTCACTGTTAGAGCATCACCACTAGCATGTTTGACCACCTTCCTGAATCCATTATATTCCTGCTTGGTATTCTTCTGAAATTTTCTCCCCTGTTGCTTCAAGATCTTGAATTAGTTTAAAGAAATAATCCAGGTTGTCTTCAAGAGTTACTATTGTATTCATTCTGAAGTTTGCAAGATTATGTAGTAGGGTCATTTTATTGGGTAAGCACCATTTAGAGTAAATCTCATCGAGTTTCTCCCATAACATCTTTGTAGTGTTGCAATCTTTCACTTTTATGATGACAATTGGTGAAAGATGCAACATTAACTTGCAGTGAGCCAATCTTGCTTTCTTTAGGTTCTTCACAGGATCTGTCTCATCATCATATGTAGCATCTATGGCCCCAAACATTCGTAGGATTCAAGCAGCGCTTACATCTGTAATTTCCATATCGAAAAGTCCTCTTTTCCAGTGAACACTTCCGTCTCTTTTTCCACCATTTTGTAGGTTCTTGGTAAAGATTTGTTTCTATTCTTGAGCTTCCTTCTTGATGGATTCTTGACTTATCAATAGGAATGGATAGAGACCTGGATGCTTTGATACCAATCTGTTAGGATTTTAGAATGCTTCTGCTATCTTTTTCACAAAGATTTGTGATGTTTATTGCTTGAACTTGTTTTTGCAGAAAAGAAGAGTCGTAGAAAAGTAAAGAAGACATAAGATTTTACTTGGTTCAATAGCTCAAAGCTATCTACGTACAAAGGTCAATCTCATAGTATGTGGTTCCACTAACTTCAAGGAAAAGATGAATACAAGAGATTAGGTGTTTCTTAAAAAACACCTGCAAGAGTTCCCTCATAAGCTCCCTAGTACACTTAGTATGTACTCTAACACTCTCTCAAAATTTTCCTCTTGAATTAGATGGCTATATACGTGTATGCATATATTTGTGTTATGATTGAATACATGTATTTATACTGGTGAAGAGAGTGTATGGATCTATTTCCTTTTAACTCATGCCTATCAGACCATCCATTGTGCTTTAATGAAACTCTACGTTTTTGCTTATGCTTTGAGTTTCTTCACATGTGCTACTCACGTGCATGACTAACGCATTTTCCTCTTATGCTCTACGTTTTGTTCATTAAGCTAGAAGTCTTTTTCTTCTTCTTCTTCGAACTCTCCAGAATTTCCTCTTTACTTTTCACACACGTACACTTGTGTCCAAAAATCCCCAAATGTTGTTCTTTGATTTATGAGTTTTCTTTCAGGTTTTATGGAGAAAATGTGATTTCCTTTACATCTTCTTTTCGTTTACTATCGTTTGCCTTTCTTTTTTGTATGCTCATTGTTAATTCAAATTTGGAGCTTAACGAGGATGTGTTAATTGCAGGCAGAGCAGCTCATGGAAAATCTTATATCGCATATTTTCTTAAGGTGAAGAATAATTTGTACATATTTTCTTTGTGAAGACAAATCATAACAATTCAATTATTATATCAATTTATCTTAGTTACCATAATATTTAGGATTAATTACTAAAAAAAGCTTAAGCTTTTGTCAAAATTTCAATTATAACTGAAACTTTAAAAAGTAGCAATAAAATGCTCAAATTGTCAATTTTTTTCAATTCTAGTCCAAACTTCAAAAAGTGACAATAAAATGCTTAAACTTTCAATTTCTTCAATTATATTCCGATTATTTATTATTCTCCTGATGTCCTTAACCTTTTGTTTTTTGTTTGTTCTTTTGATGTCTCAAACTACTCTCGTATTATAACGTACTACACCAGTAAGCTCTTCGTTTTTTGTTTGTTCTCCTAGTGCCCTTAGTGTGAGGGCGTTGGGGATGCGTAATTTGAAAATCGAAGGGTGAGAGTGTCGAAAGAATAAATTGAAAACGAAGGAAAAAACTGAAATCAAAGAGTAAGCTCATCAGGGTTATGTAATCCGATTTAGGTCATTTTAAACAACAATATCGTTTCATTAAACTTCATTTGTTGTGTTAATTTTAACTGACGTGTATTAATAGTTAAGGTTTCTAAAGCACGTGACAAGTCACATCAGCAAACTTAGCAGAAACATTAACGTTGGGCTAAAATTGAAAAAAATTAAAAGTTTGAGCATTTTATTGCTACTTTTTGAAGTTCGGGCTAGAATCGAAAAAAATTGAAAATTTTGGCATTTTATTGCTACCTTTTAAAAGTTGAGCTATAATTAAAAAATTGATAAAAGTATGAACTTTTTTTGGTAATTAACCACAATATTTTATTTATTTATTTTGTGTTTTAATTGTTTATTTAAAATACAATCGAGCTTAGTTTTGAAAATCTTTTAGGTTGTTTTAAATATCAAATTCAAATCTTTTGGAAAAATATGATTTAAAATCATTTTAAAAATTCATTAATTTATTAATGCATCAAGAGATCTTTTTAAAAAATTTCAAACCAAAATTCCTTTTAAATGTGAAACAATTTATACATTTTAATACACAATAAAACATGTTCACATAATATTGAGCCAATAAGTAAGATAAGGTTACAAAAATTATTTTAATGATAAGTCTAAAAAAATAATTAATAATTTGTTACGTGTTAAAGAAAAGGTTCTTTTTTTATTCACTTGATTTGAATTGACTTAAAACTTTCTTAAACTTTGTTTATTTTGTTCAATCTTTTGATCACTAAACTGATTCAATTATTCTTTTAATTGAATTTAGTTTTTGACGAATTACTTAATTTTTTAACAAATTAAAATAGTAATATTGTTAAAAATAAAAATAACAATAGTAATATATTTTATTATTATTAAAATCATTGATTGTGACCTACTTGACTTTACCTTGTTCCTCTCTCGCATTATTTCGTATGATAAGCCTGATTAATCAGTTAACCATGTACAACTTCATATTATATAATGACTACGACACCAAAGACGCAATGGATGTTGGTACCTGTAGAGTATTTTTTTGAACTAAATATAACAGTAGAAGTTATTATTAACATTTTATAGGGTTTAAATAAAGTAAAAAAGGTCATAATCAATCAATAATATATAAATATGTAAATTTAAAAGTATATTTTTGTTATTAAAGAGGCTATATTAAGTCCCTCTTTGTGACTTAATTGAAGAATCTAATAAATTGTATTAATTCATAACAACAACTACAAAAAAATTAAATGAAAAATACGTAAAGAAAAAAAAAGAGAATTTGTCTCATTTTTTCTCTTGACATAAGTTGCGCCTTATTTTACCTATTTTTGTTTTTAATAAAAATCAAAAGTAGGTTCAATTTTATGAGTTGAAATTACCTTTCCTACCCTTACGTATAAAACACCGACGGTTCTCTCAATAAAACATTTGAGGGCCGAACTCGCTTGAAAGGGCCCCCTAACCAGGGGTTTGAAAATCGTAATAAAAAAAGTTTCCCGGGAGGTATTTGAAAGCCCAAAATTATAGAACCTTTCAAAAAGTTGACTGCAGGAGACCAATCAAAAAGCTGACACATTCTCGAGCTCATTGATTTCCCAAGAGGCGGTGCCGTGGCAGACTAGGCGACTCGTGCCCAAATCACCAGTTCTTTGTAGAGTTAGAACGCGGCACAGAGCGAGAGAAAGTTAGAGAGAGAGAGAGAGAGCAAGATTAGGAAACAAGCATGTCAGGTCAAGTCGAGGAAGATAAGAAACCTAATGATCAAGCTCACATCAACCTCAAAGTCAAGGGTCAGGTCGGTCTATCTGTCATTTTTCCTTTCAAAAATAGTTTCTTTTTCTTTTCTCTGTAGATTACCATTACCCGATTGTTTCTGCTGTTTTTTTAGAATTGGGTGATGTGTTTTCGTTCTAATGTGCGGTAAGTTCTGGGTTTACTTTGGAAAGTTGTTTATTTTCCTTTTGAGTGTGGGGAGTTTGGACAGGGGGTGTGAATAACATTTAATTGCTTAAACTTGTTCTGTAATTGTTACTAATCTGTGGGGTTTCTGGCTCTGCTTTTGTGGTTTTAGCTGATTGTGAGCTTGTTTAGATTGCCATGGTTTGGTTTCTAAGTCATGTGTAAGTTGAGTTCATTACAAAATGTAAACCTTTGGATTATACATTTATGCTGACAATTCTGTTCATACTCGTTGATTTGGCTTTGGTTTGCAGTGGTACTAATAAACTGGTTAATACACGTACTCGTATGTCCGTCTTAAGCTTCAGTGCCTTTCTTTGACCGCTGTTTAGGCATGTGTGTGCTTGTTTTTCTAGCTGTGGACTGGTTTAGGTAAGGGAAGAATAGGTGCGGTAAGTGAGTTGGGATTTGAAGATACGAATGCATATAACTCAGTGTAATATGAACGAGAAAGGCTTCGATGAGTAGCTGTCTTACTACCAATACAGATGTGAGATATTGATTTTGAAAATTTTTGAACAGTTAGTAAATTCCTTTGCTTTAATTTTAAACACTCCATGGTAGCTAGTTGAGCTTTTCTGAAAGTTGCGTTTAAAATGCAACAAGCAGTCATTGTTGGTGATTGATTTCCTGTTTTTTTCTTTTCTATTTTGCATTCTGTATGGTCTTGACAATTTATAGTCGGTGGTTGTACCTGTGCTTTTTGTTCGTGCAATATCCTTAACGGGATACAGTTGTGAATATATATTTTGCTTTTCTATTTGAAGGACCGAGCCACGTGAAGACCTATCTATTGAGTGTCTCCCTTTTGTGCGAGGATTTCTTTAGTGGTAATTTCATTTATTCACTGGTTGTAAACTCAGTTGAGAAATACTTCAATTGGATGAAGGAAAACAGTTTGTGGCCGCATCTGGGCAAACTTGAAATGCAACCTTTACTTTCTTTCTAGTGGGTAAAACTGCAAAGCCTTTGCAAGTCATTCCTTTTCCAGATGGAGATGATTTTGTCTGCTTGAAAGTTGGATGTTGAAACATATGTTCACTAACTATTTCTTCAGAATTGTGAAGAATTATGTTAATTTGCTGGAACTTATTCCTAGGAAAATCCAGAGCTGGAGAAGTTTGGAATATGAGCTTAAATTTGTTGTGGCTCTAATTGCTTTAGTTTAGCGTACTGATATCCAAGGGTCACTTACAAACAACTTCCTGTCGGCTTGCTATACATTTTGAACCTCTCTCTTGTTATACGCTGAATCAGAAATTTCTTTCAAATTCTACTTTCTGGCTCAAGTGTTAATTCCAGGGCAGATAATACTAAATTCTTGCAGTATTATTAAATGTCAAATTTTTATGCTAATATTTGAAGGGAACAGAGTGAATATAAAGGTAACGTATTGTGTTGCAATTTTAGGATGGGAATGAAGTATTTTTCAGGATCAAGAGATCCACCCAATTGAAGAAGCTGATGAATGCTTACTGTGACCGTCAATCTGTTGAGCTTAACTCAATTGCTTTTTTGTTTGATGGCCGTCGTCTTCGAGGAGAGCAAACTCCTGATGAGGTATCTCCTTTTCCTCAACCAAATCTCCAGCTTTCTCTGTAATTAGTTTATAGATTGTTAAATGCACATGTATTCATATACGAACACCCAAAATTTGCTTCATATGTTTACTTTTTCTTTTCATCAGCTGGAAATGGAGGATGGGGACGAGATTGATGCAATGTTGCACCAGACTGGTGGCGCTTGTTGAGAGCAAGTTTCTCCCATTTGATCTAGGGGTAAAATACCAAATTTATTTAGCATGGAGACCTTCTGTGGAGCTATTAGGGTGGTGAGGAACAGGAAGCAGCAGTCTATGTTGGGACATGGTTCTCCCTTTCCTGTTTTATTTTACTTTTCGTTTGTAGACATCGACTCATGGCTATGTTGTGGCTATTTATGGGACTGCATGGACTTGAATCATATTGCTCTTACAAAATCTGTTTTATGAAATAAGCTACTCATAGAGCGTTATTGTGGATGTGAACTAGTTATGGACGGTGGACAGGAGACGGGAGTTCGGTGGTAAGCTTTCCCATAAGGCCTGGGCGGACCCCAATTCTTTTTGAAAGTATACCCCAGCTTGATCTGAAGTCTGAAGATCGATCGTATTTCATTCTTTTCATCTTTTTTGAGCCTTTAGTGAAAAATGACGGGTTTGTGTTGGGTCAGGTCGAGTCTCTTTGAATCCGAAATTTGAGAATGTTCTTAAATTTGTCTAAGTATGAACTGAAATTCAATTTTATCTTTTAGGTTGGACATAAGAGTCTTTTTGTCATGTCTAACAGCTATCATCCTTAGTTATGCAGTTACGACGGCGTGGTTATAACATAATTCTGGTGTTTGATTCATGCGAACTTCAGGAGATCTTATGTGGAATCCCTTGGGGAAAAAGTAAGATTTGAAGCCAAAGAATTTGGAAGCTAATTGGATTTGATCTTTTCTTTTCTTTTTAAAAATTTTAGGCTACGAATCTCACGATTTTTATCTAAATTTGAAGCTTGAAATGAAGTTTTCTTACATTATATAAATAATGTCTAATGTAAATAAAATAGTGTTGTTTTGTGTATTAATGAATTAAAAATCCTTAAACCAAGACTGATGATACTGTTCTTTCTTCTCCTTACGGTTGACTAAACACTGAAGCACCCTAGCTTTCCAACATTCTTACTCTCTTAACAATCAATGTCAAAAAAGGATTTCTATTAGTCTCACTGAAAACTGAAAAGGGCTCTCAGGTATGTCGAGTATTTTCTCATCATAGTTCTTGATGATGATTTTGCTATTGTTAAAGCTAAGACATCCATTTAAAGCCCCAATTCTCAACATGAAACTCTCGAGATTTCTCCATCATAAATGCTGGACGACCGTAAAAGGTTGGCTAGAAAATCTGATTAAAGAATCAGTCTTAAAAAATCTGTCAACACGTTTGAACAAGGAACTTTTAAATATAAAGGTCAACGTTTTTGGATCTAATCTGACTTGAATGAATTTTTGGCCGCCTAAGTTCCATGAGTTTAGGCTCGGGTTGATTAGCTTAAATCTAGTCTGACCTGACTCTGACTTGGCTCATTATTGTTTTAAAGCATATGCAGCCTAAATTAATCCAACTGTTTTTTTTTCCTGAAAATTGAAAGGTATGTTGTACTATAGATAAAATTATATCTATCTTATGGAAGGTTCAAGGCGTTATGCCAGCAATCATACGAACAAAATGACAAAAAGGAATGAAGTACAGTACAGCAACAAACAACAGATTAAAGTATCCACGTTATAATAACCATCTATTCTTCATCTCCATGGAAAGATTGGAGTGCATTATGAGCCAGAAGGCAAACTCTAGTGTAATTCACTATGCGCTCAGCAATATGGTATTTGTCTTGTTTTGCATTAGTGAAACGTCGACGATTTCTCTTTCGCCAGATATTGTAAATGGAAATGGTGTAGGTGGCTTTGAAGAGATTAGAATTAGTGCTTCCCTCCTTGGATTTCCTAATAATCCAATTCATAACCTGTTCCCAATTGTATCCACTATCATTTTCTGGTAACATGTGCAACACACGACTCTATACAGCATTGAAGACACTGCACATAAATAAAAGATGCTCCCAATCTTCAATCACTCGATTACATAAGAAACATACATTATCCTCACTTCCACGCCATTGTCTCTTTTGTTCTTAGCCTATTGTTGATTGCAATCCAAGTTATAAAAGCCGCCTTCGGGCACACTGTGTCTCTCCATATTAGTTCAAACCAGGGACTATAACTGCAGAGTTCATGAATAGCATATGACAAGATCGATTAGAATATTCCCCATTCGAATTCAACGTCTAGGTTATTGTGTCTTCCTTGTGGACTGCACTTATTTAAGGTAAATAAGGTGCAAGGGATTGAAAACCCCTGAACTTTCCATGCCAAGATCCATAAACTATCAATGAAGAAACTTTGAGATGGAGGGCATTTTATTTTGAAGATGTTGAAATTCGGTCGAGGTGATTAATGGACTGATATCAAGCCAATTGTCAAACCATATCCTATATCCTCTCCCCATTATCAATGTAGTTCTTGATATAAGGATATATTTGAGACCGAGATTGTATCTTCATCAATTGCTTAAGCATCCAAAACCCCTCTCTTGAAAAATCAGCCTGCTATATATTTGTATGTTTAAGGTAAATCTCATTTATCCATTTAATCCACATAGCTTTTTAATCAGTTATTAGCCTACAAAGTCTCTTGGACATTATAACATTTTGGATATTAGAGATAGAGATTATACCTAGCCCTCCATGCTTTTTTGGAATGGTAACTTCACACCACTTAATCCTGGCTTTCCTAGCATCACCCAGCTGACCATACCATAAGAACATTTTCATTATTCTATCCATTTCCTTGATGGCTTTCTCTAGAAATGCAATATGTGAAGTCCAGTGGATGTGCATCCTGTTGAGAACAGAGATTACAAGAGTGAGCCTAGAAACACAAGATAGGAAATGTTTTTTCCATGCCAGCACTTTAGTTTTCATCCTCTGAATTATAGGCAAGCAATCGATATATTTTAGCTTGGAGCAGGTGATAGGAATCCCCAAGTAGCTGAATGGAAAAGAGTAAATTTGTAATCCAGTTATGTCATGTATGATAGTCGGGTTTCCCATGTTTGCTGAAATGTAAAGTGGACTCTTATCTATGTTGATTTTTAGTCCAAACCAGTTAGCAAACAAGTCTAAAACATGCATCAACATATTAATTGAATCTTGATCAGCTCCACATAACAAAATTAAATCATCCACGTACATAAGATGAGTAAGATTAACTACTTGTTTAGAGTGGACTCTTAACCACGTACATGACATTGAGAGTGGAACTCAAAGTTACCATTGCAGAGGATCAGCTTGTTTAGAAGTTGTGAAAAACCCTCTATAGCAAGGGTGAATAGATAAGGGGATAAAGTATCCCCTTGTATGATAACCTTAGCTGTTTTAAACCTCCTTGTAGGGATTCCATTGACAAGCACATTGTAGGAGGGAGTTTGAATGCAGATAAGTATCCATTGAATAAATTGCGTGGGCAAATTTAGAGCTTGAAGACATATATGAATAATCGCCAACTGAGGGTATCAAAGGCTTTGAAGAAGTCTATCTTGAGCAAGCAACTGTTTATTTTTTCCTCAGTGTATAATCCTTCATTAATTCTGGTATTAAAAGCACATTATCATTAAGGTATCTACCAAGGAGGAATGAACTTTGAGCAATACTCACAATTCTAGATAAATCAAGTTTAAGACGCTCAATAAGTATTTTGGAGATCACTTTACATACGATATTACAATATGAGATGGGTTTGAAGTTATTCATTGTATAGGGGATTTGTTTCTTAGGAACTAGGCATATAGATGTATGGTTTATTTCCTAAAGCAGCCGAGAAGAATTAAAAAATTCCAAGACAACTTCTATAAAGAGCTATCCTATAATATCCCATCTTTGTTGAAAAAACATTGTCGCAAACCCGTCAGGTCCAAGGGACTTAGACAGATGCAAACCGAATAAAGTTCTTTTGACATCTTTTGCATATGACAGGAGAGACTAAAGAGTTTATAATATCTTAATCTATGCAGTAGTTAAATAATGATATTATATTAGAGCTTAGAGACGAGGAAGTGTCAGTACCCATACACTTTTTGAAATGAGTTTAAACAAGATGCAAAAGATCATTCTGCTCATCAAACTCTCTCCTCTTATGATCTTGTAGTATAGAGATCTTATTTGTATTATATCTAGTAAGTAAGGAGGAATGAAAAAAATTAGTTTCTACATCACCCTCCTTTAACCAATGTAGTAGAGCCTTTTGCTTCAAAACCAAATTATAGAGATCAAAAGCTTCCTGGAAGAGCTCTTAGATCATATTGAGTTTATCTTTAAGAGATTGAAGATTGTTATTTCTTGCAAGCATAAATCTTTTCAATGCCTCATTCACTAGATGAAGCTTAGTAATTAGTTGGTAAGATTTGTAGCCAGCCACTTCAGTGCTCCAACATCTACTTATGACATCATGAAAGCCCTCGAAACTTGTTAAAGCAGTGAAGAACCTGAAAGGCGTTCTTCTTTCTGTTGAGCCAGAAATTCTTTGGATCCATATGTACGAGTGGTCTGATGTCATAAGTTCTCTAAAGTGCACAAAAGAATCTGGAAATTGTGTTAGCCACAAGGAGTTCACCAATGATCTGTCAAGTTTCTTTCTAATTAACCATCGACCTGCTGATTGTTAGACCATGTGAGGTGTCTACCTGTGCATATAAGATCCACCAAATCCATATTAAGTAGAAAATTATAAAGTTCTTTTAGTTGTCCCATGTGTAAACTTCTTCCTCCCTCAACTTCTAAAAGTGAAAGAAAGCAATTGAAGTCACCTATTGCAAGCCAAGGCAATTGAATTCTCTGTTGTATATTTTATAGGTCTTGTCAAAGTTTCTTTCGTTGGAATAAGAAATTAGAAGCATGTATCAGTGAAATATCAAAATAGATCCTACTCATGCTTATTTGACAGTGGAGATGTAGCAATTGTTTAGTTGTTTCCATAGCTTGTATTGTAATCAAATCTAGATTATACAGACAGATAATCCTTCCATTATAATGAGCATTTATATTGGAAAC
>JANZXR010000009.1:4452194-4474212 GCA_027575705.1 Erythroxylum echinodendron
AAACTGTCCTCCAACATTGTTCATCTAAGAGAAGTTAGGGTGATTCTTCTGACCAAGGTTATTGGTGCTGGAGTAGGGATTATTACCCCCTCCTCATCCATACTAAGCTCCCATATAATTCATTTGCCTGGATAGCTTTCCTTCATCAAGTAACAGTCCACTATATCATGGTCCATTTGTCCATAGAGTTCACACTTGAGTTGCACGGCTTTCATCGGAGCTGAAGACGAAGCCTTCATGTTGTTGAGTTGTTGAGTCAAGCTAACAATTTTTGCTCGCATTTCTGTCATTTGATTGACAGTCGCAATTCCTTTTTGCTCTCGGAAGGTAATGGTTTGTCTACTCTACTTGTTTGTCCACAACAGCTATTACTCGCCATCTCCTTTCTTAGCTCTTCTACTTCATCAACCGCCTTTCTCATCAGTGATCCTTTGGAAGCTGTGTCGATCGTGCCTCTTGTATGTGGGTTACTCCATTATATAATGTTTGTAACAAAATTTCCTTAGGTAATTTGTGGTATGGGCATTTCCATTGCAAATCCTTATATCATTCCCACACTTCATAGATTAATTCCCCATCACTTTTTTGGAAGCTGGTAATTTTCTTGATGATCTTAGTAGTCTTAGTTAGGGGAAATACTTATCTAAGAAAGCACGAACTAGTTGATCCCACGACGTGACATTGGTTGAGTTAAGGGAATGATACCAATCCTTCACTTTATCTCTAAGCATAAAGCGAAAAAGCATAATTTTAACTGCATCTTTTGACATTTGATGGTATCGAAAGGTATCACAGATTTCAAGGAAGTTCACTATATGTGCATTAGGATCTTTGTTTGTTAGTCAACAAAACTGCACTGAAGCATGTTTAGGAGGGCTGGTTTTATTTTAAATGATGTTGCTTGAACGGGTGGCCTAGCTACTCCTTAGTTAGCTGTATTGAACCCTAGTCTTATGAAGCCCATAAGGGTCTGTTGTTGATGTCCTTGGTTTGCTCCGTGGTCCAAATTTTGATGAAATTCCTCGACCACTATTGATTTAGTGATTTCTTCTTCTTTTTCTTCATGTCGAGCTTACCTCATGGTTTATTCTAGTCGAGTGATATCTAAATCTAAATTTTCAGCGGCGCGACTTGAACCTCTTGTGACTCTTGTGTTTATCCAAGAGCACGATTTCATAAGTAAAAAAGAAAGAACGAAAACAAAAAATTAAAACTAACTAAACACCTTAAACTATAGAACTAAACTAATTGCCTCCCCAGAAATAACACCAAAAACTTGATTGTGATTTTTGATATGTGTAAGTTTTAATATTTAACTCGATATTCCACAAGTGCATGGGTCATTCACGTAGTACCCATGGTATCGATCCCATGAGGAGAGTTAATCTAATCCTAAAATCTAAGGCCAACATAATGTATAATAATTTAAATATAACAAAACTAAAGTTAGAATTTAGTTCAATAATGCAACTCAATTCAAGAATCAATTACGAAAATATTAACGAAATAGTAGTCGTAACACCCAATCAAGAATCAACCTAAAGAACTACCAATTGAGAGGAAGGGGAATTTTATCTATCTTTAATGCTAACCTAATCGATTATAAACTAGTGGATTACTGGTTTTAAACGGTCCTAGGGTTGATTACTCTCTCTCGAGCTATAACCATTAACCCTCATTTATAAACCCTAATCAGATTATGGGAATTGCAATCTCTCAATTAATTATCTATCTAAAAACCTAATTAGATTTGAAGTTGTCTAAAAACTATCGGAAACTTATGCAAGATCTCTATTCACACAATTTACCAACTTTATTTAATTCTCATTCTATTAAATTACCTAACTTTTGTTAGCCCAATTTAATAATTTTTCGCTTGGTTCACCCTCTCAGTTTATCATCAAATTATGCAAGTGTAGAAATTAAATCATAATAAATCTAGTAAAAACACAAACAATCAAATTTCATTAAATCAAAGATAAAATAACTTGAAGGTGAGTTTAGACATCCTCAACATTCATACAATTCGATCATCAACTCCTATCCCAATTCTATACAATAATAAAATGGAAAACTAACTAGAAATAAGATCAGAATGGATGACAGAGGCAGCAACGATGAGAAACTTCCTGTTCTGAGAAGTACTTCGTGTAGGCTTCTTCTCCACATCTCTCTTCCTTCTTCTCTTTCTCAATCTCTCGATGAACTCTCTCTAGGGTTTCTCAATGGTGGTTGATGCAAAAGTTCCCTCTACTCCTTTGTCTTTTTCTTTAAATACCTTTTGTGTTCTTAGCAACCCTAAGGTTATTGTGTGGTCGAAAAGGTCTAAAAAATCCCTCAAAACTTGACATTTTTACTTGCTTACACATCTATCCAATGCATGCCACGATCATGGCCCTGCATGGCACAATCGTAGGCCATATCTAGGCTTTTTGTCATGATCATAGCAATTAGGCCACAATCGTGGGCTGTGTTATAGGCTTCTACCACGATTGTGGACCATATGCCACGATCGTGGACTGACTCCTATGCTTTTGTCACGATCGTATTTTATTGTGCCACGATCATAAGCCATTGTTTTAGCCCGAGTGTCTCTGAAACTTCTTCCTTCTTCGATGTTGACCCTGAAATACTAACAGACACATCAAGGGACCTCGAAGACATAAAAATTAAGCTCAAAGACTTGACTAACTCATAAAAAACACTTAAACACAATTAATTAACAAACTAACACAATTCTATCCTAAACACATACTAAACGATTAAGTTAACACTTAAATACGTAATAAACTAACCCCTAAAACATGATGCAATTCACACTTATCAAAAACTAAGGCCTGAGATTGTCCAAAACTCTATAGGTAAATTATCGAATAGCACCCACATCGGTAACACCTCAATCTTACTTTTATCCAGCTCCATACTAGGTTTCCATTTTTTCACAAATAAGGGTTGATCAATTATGTGCCATGGCCCTTGCTCCACGATTTCTGTTAAACTAGCATCATCCAGAAATTTAAACAACACCGATCCGTTTTCTTTAAGCATCACTTTTTTCGACCCCTTCTTGTTCCATCTAGCTTTTTTCGACTACAAAAAAAGTAGGTCCTTTAGACTAGAAGAACCCAATCAAAGTATTGGACCACGCTTGAGCCCCCTCTTTCGACATTTCAATGGGAGGAGACACAATTCCATCTTGAACCACATTCTGGTAATGCTTGAGTAATCCATTGTTATGTTGAACTTGTATTATATTTTTCCAAGTGTTTTCTGTTTAAGATTTTGGAGATAAATTGCCAACATTTATCTTTCCTTTATTCATCTATTTGTTAGTTCCTGCAGCAATTGTTTCACAGGAAAGGGATGGGAAGTTTTCTAGAGATAAGAAGGGCTACCGTTCTCTATAGCAGGAAGGGAATGGCTAGGAATAGCCTTCTGATGAGGCAGAAGCCTCAACTAAATCAGCTAACAACCACCGACTAGACTGATATAACAAAAGCGCGGGAAAAAAAGTATTCAATAAAAGAAAGGAAGGAGGGTAAAGGTGGAATTTCAGTAGAGAGAAGAAAAAGGATTCAATGTAGAGAGAATTGAAATTATGGCTAGAATTGATTTCATTTAGTAGAAGAATACGTAAAACCTTCCAAAACACCAACTTAGTAACTACTACCTCAAGAAGTTACAATCATAAGATTAACTTGAATGAGGGAGAGAATAAGGTGAATATCATACCTTATGAGTATGTAACTTTTTTAAAGTTATATGAATATTAATGAGTGATTAATATCTGATTCATCATCATAAAGTGATTAAGGAGAATGTTCTATTGTTCTCGATTAGTATTGATTCAAGAAGTTCTTGGTCAAAATGGAACCACACTTTGTAATTTTAAAATGTAGAATCAACTACTAATAGTAGATAAATAATATGATTAGACTCAAATGAAATAGAAATTAATTCCATCCTCTATATCCAATCAAAATATTGTACAATGAAAGGATTACATTATATGAAAAAACCATACGCAAAAAAGTTAGTGACAAGCACTTTGACATTCTTAATATTTTGATGATTATGATGCATTGTTAGACATTAATCTTCATAATAACTATGTGAAACATACCCTTAATAAAGATGATACTTGTTTTTATTTAAATATGAGTAACACTAAAAAATTTCACACTATGTGGGCAATAGTCACACAAGATCCACTGAAAAAATTCTATTATATAAAGAGAGTATATAAAGATGTATAGCATATTCTAGTGAAACATATGGCATTTTTGGAGACCAATGAGCTTATGATAAGGAAGAACACCTTTTAAAAAATAAAACGACAGAAGGAGACCATAATTAAGCCCTTAATTAAGTATATGCTAGAATTGGAGCTAAAAAGATTATTAGAGCATTTAAAGTATGCTTTTCTATTTGACACTACAAAATTAAGGGTGAAAATTGTGACATATTTAAACCATGACCTAAATGAGAAGATGTTCAATGTTTTAAGGGAACATAAGAAACCAATCGCTTGGAATATTTCTAACGTAAAGGGGATCAACCCCTTTTCTAAACCTGTAAACTTTTATTGAAGATGATTTTAAACCATAGTGCAATTTTACAAGCGTCTTGTTCTAAATATAAAAGATATGGTAAAAGTTGAGGTAATTACACTACCTAATGTAGGAGTTATTTACCCTAATTATGATAGTTCATATAGTTAATACTTAGTAAAGGGCGGATGATGGTGGTAACAAACCGAAAGAATGAGTTGATTCCTATGAGAACCATCATTGGAGGCTATGTATCGACTATAAGAAGCTAAATGATGCTACATGTAAGGACCACTTTCCATTGCCTTTCATTGATGAAATGCTTGCAGGGAACATGAATTACTATTCTTAAATAAACTGTCTGACTACTTTCAAATTCCCATATCCCCAATAGATAAAGAGAAGAAGATATTCACATGTTCATATAATATGTTTGCTTATCAATGGATGCCTTTTGTTTTTTCTAATGTCCTTATTATTTTTTAGAGGTGTATATTAGTAATATTTGATGAATTAATTGAGAACATCATAAAGATATTTATGGATATATATTTTTATATTTTTATTTATTCTTTTGAATTATATTTACATAACACAGAGAGAGTCCTTAAGTGATATGAGGAAACCAACTTAGTGCTTAATTATGAAAAATGTCATTTTATGGTTTAAAAAAGATAGTTTTAGGTTAAAAAAATCTATAAAGGTGTTGAGGTTGATAAGGTTGAGATTAAAACTATAGAGAAAGTTGCCTACACTTACCTTAATTAAGGTAATTAAAAACTTTATTGGACTTGATAGGATTTATAGGAGATTCATCAAGAAATTTTCCAAGATAGTTTAGTCTCTTACCAAATTTCTTATGAAAGATAGGCATTTTGATTTTAATAATGAGAGCTTAATTTATTTTTTATCTTAAAAAAGTTAACTAACTCATTGATAATGGTAGAACTAGATTGGAGTTTAGCTTTTGAACTAATGTGTGATGCTAGTGATTTGTAGTCAAAGCAATGCCTGGATAGCGTAGGATAATCAGCCCGTATGTTGCGAGAAAAACATTGATAGACACAAGAGAATATACAAAAACTTAAAAAGAGTTAATTAATTTGGTTTTTACACTCGTAAATTTAGATCTTACCTTATTCTGTCCTAAGTTATTTTCATACTGAGGATTTAACACTTCGTTATGTTTTGAGTAAGAATGAAACTAAATCAGGATTAAGTAGATGTGTTTTGTTATTATAGGATTTCAATCTTAAGATCAAAGATAAGAGAGGAGTAGAGAATTTGGTAGTAGACCATCTATCTTGTCTCAAGAATCATAACATGGAGAAGCTAATTGAGGAAAATATCAATGATGCCTTTCCTAATGAGCATCTCTATAAGATTAATATGAATATTTTGTACTTAAAAAAAAGGGTTTACTAAGAGGAATGACTTATTAGTAGAACGAGAGATTCTTTTTTTGACTTTAGGAATTACTTATGGAAGAATCTGTACCTATTTTTATTATTTTATAGATCAAACAATTAAGAGGTGTGTAGCTTATACCAAGACAATGAACATCTTGATGCACTATAACAAAGGACTAGCTAGAGATTATTATCATGCCAATATAACTATGAGAAAGGTTTTGAAATCAAGCTTTTACTAGCATACATTGCTTAAAGTTGCACAAAGGTATGTAGAGCATTAAGATAAGTGTCAATGGGAGATAAGTGTCAATGGGCAATTAATATTTCTCATTAGGATGAGATATCTCAAACTAGCATTAATGTTTATTGTTTGATGTATGTGGAATATATTTCATGGGTTTATTTCTTATATCTTTTTGGTAACAAGTATGTGCCAATTGTTATTGATTACGTCTTAAAGTAGGTTAAGGCTTAAGCTTTGCCTACTAATGAAGACAAAACAATTGTTAAGTTTCTTATAAAGTTATTTACATGTACTTAGAACAATAACTAGTGATAGAGGTACACACTTTTGCAATAATCAATTTGAAAAAGTTTTTAAAACATTTGGTGTTACATGTAAATTGTCGACCCTTTATCATTCTCAAACTAGTGGCCAAATAGAAGTAACTGATAGGGAACTAAAAAGAATTCTAGAAAAGATTATGGAACATTCTAAGAAAGATTGGTTTATGAAGTTATATGATGCTTTATAGGCCTATAGGACTATAGGACTACTTATAAAGTAATGGTTAGTATCATACCATATAGATTAATTTATGGGATAGCATGTTACTTATTGGTGTAACTTAAGCATAGAGCTTTTAGGCTATAAAGTTTATTAACTATGATTTATACCATGTAATTGAAAAATTTATACTCCAAATAAATGAACTTTATGAGTGGCACAATACAACCTTTGAAATTTTGAGGGTACACAAAAAGAAGGCAAAGAAGTGCTATGACCAAAAATATAATATATGCTAAGGGGTTTAAACTGGGAGATCAAGTTTCGCTTTACAAGTCCCAACTTTGACTTTTTTTAGGTAAAATTAAATCTATATGGCCTTAACCTTTCATTAGTAAATAGGTTATAAAAATCGTGTATCAAGATAATGGCATGTTTAAACTTAGATGACCCCAAAGTTGTACTTAGGAGGTGATTTATTATAAGTATAAAAGACATATTTTCAAATTTCAATCTTTATAATGCTGATGATAAGTAAAATACTTAAGTCAGAAGTCCATCTAAAAGACATATAAAAAAGCACTGTTTAGGAGTCAATCCAATTATTTAGGTCTTTTTATTTCAATTTGATATCTTCAATAATAGTTTTAATATATTTTTCATTATATTAGTATGTTTTGCATGTTTCTGAGCTAAAGTATTTTTAAATTTATGGATATAATTATGATTTGTTGGTTTTTCACGTTTTAACTCATGATTAATTTACTTGTAATTAGTTTTGTTTGAGTTTTATAGGTTTATAGGTGACACAAAATCAACATGTATATGTGTTTGTCCCATACTGAAGAACACCCACACACGCTTAAGGAATAGTGATCAACACTAAGGAAAACAAGTGTAACTCAATCCCCTATCTGACTCATGTTTAAGAACACCTCTTTATGTCTTCCTTGTGTTCAAGTTTTTGGAAAGTAGTGTTAACCCTTATAGATCACAGATATAACATGGACTTGTGTTAGGTAATATATTTAACATATTGGTAAGATTAATATATATTTGTGTGGCTTTTAAGTTCAATTTATTATAAAAATAAGTTCCAAATTTCAAGATAACACAAACCAAACACGGTACATATTCAACCTATGTTAGTCTCTTATTGTCTCTAATTTTTTGAGTATTTATCCATTAAACCAAAACGGGCATGTATTATATCCGTGTCTCCTCCATGTTCACCAAACACTAACCTATTATCGCCTTGTGTAGATAAATATGAAACCTAACGTGAATTTTTGTTGCATTATATCTGTGTATTCTCCATGTTCACCAAAAACTAAACTATTATAGCCTCATATAGATAAATATGAAACCTAACATGATATCATGTTTTTCCCATTTAAATAGGCAATAAACCTTTAGAATGATGAACAAAATCCTATATACAATTCTTTTTTCTTCTTCACTTTTCTTTTAATCAATCTTATTTTCACTTAGTTCCTTAGTCAATTCCTACCCCCACAGGCCATTTCCATCAACTTTTCACTCAGATGGGCATCAAATTTTAGGGATTTTTTGTTTTCTTTCAAGGAATACTCCATTTTTTGTAATTTAGGGGTTTTTTTGGAGATATATTCATTGTTTCTTTTTTTATCTTTGTATAAATCTTGTTGAATTTAAATTATATGACCCTTATTGATATTTGCATTCATTTATTCCTCATTATGAATTGACCGAGTGTGAAAATTTGAATTTGAATTTAGGTATTTTTAGCACTTAAATGTAGGTAGTTATTTTAGGGTTCAAACTAATGCATTTATGCTTGAATTCAAAATTTAAAGTGTTATTTCATGAATTTATAGGATAGTATTTCATTAACCATAGCAAAGTTATTTCAACATTATAATGAGTTCACTAAAAGGTTGCCCTTAGCTATTTACACAAGTTGAAGGGAGATATGGATTAAATTACAAATTCCATCTAGGGAGATATAGACTAAATTACAAATTCCATCTATACTTCATTGCTGGAGATTAATCAAGGTGAGCTAAATTTGTAATTACTAAGGTTCTAATCCGATTGATAGTTTCCTCAACTAGCAGATGCTTATTTACTTCCTCCTCTTTATAAATTCTTTTCTTTCTTTCTTTCCACAGATTGTAGATAGTAGTTGCAAATGCTTGTAAGGAATGTTATTTTTGAGTGATTCATTAAAACGCAACGCCCTTTTGAGCTTTAATTTCACACAATTCTTATCATTTATGAATGGGAATCAACAAAAATAGGGATTTAAGAAATTTTATAGGATATTATTAAATTGAGGTATAAGTTATTGATCATAGGTCATTCTTATGAAAAAATTACATTAGACTTGTTGTTTATGAATGAAATTGTATAATTTAAGTTTTAGATTGCCTTTGCTATGTTTAAATTAGTGTTGAGTTTGTTTGTCTATTTATTTTTATTATTTGTAATTCTATTTGGGATTAGTTTAGTTTGAGTTTGAGTTTGATCTATTCTTATTTTTGGAATTCTTGTATTTTGGTTTGTAAATTGAGTTTCAATGTTAACTAAGTTATGAGAACATGGTTAATATGATTGGTCTTTTGATGGCTAATTTTATTCCTTTTTACATTGTGTATCAATTATGATAAGATGGACTGAGGCTTTGGCACTAGGAAAGAAAAACAACATTCCCATTGAAAGAATTAGAGAGATGCTCCTTTCACTCAAGGGAGATTACTCATATGGAGCTTGAGTATCAAAACTTGGCTACTAAGGATATCTAAGCTGATGTGTCACCCATATAATAGCTTGATCTTCTATTCATATAATTTATTGAGTTAAAATGGTAAATTTTTAATGAAAAAATTTAGGGAACCATGATTTAAAGACTAGGTAGTATTAAAAGAGCTAGTTTTAAAGGTTGAAATATGGAGAATGGTCTACTTTAATTTCTAGTTAGAATTCTCCAATATCTCAGAATAGGTATATAAAGAACTAGTCCTTGAATTCTTGTGTATGTTCAAGGTGGATAAGAAGAAAACATCATAGGATAATGACTTAGGAATATAATTCCATTTAGGGGGAGTCAAGCATCAATTTAGTTACATTTAGTTTAACATTTAAGTGGGATTCTATACAAAGGAGTAGGTGCATTCTATACTTGTAGATCATAAGAAAGTTGATTGAGAGTTTTTAGAGATCAATGCATCAATGTATTATGAGGCAGTTGCCACGATTACACACTAGTTAGTTATAAGGTCCAACCTTTTTAGATCTCACTTTCCTACTATGAGGTACATGCATAAGCCACTACTGCATTCATTATGTGTGAACCATAATAACACTATTATATTGACCTATCAAGATTTAATCTTCCTATATTACATAAGAGAGTGGGTACGATTCAATTTAGGAATGCATTCGGTAAGCTTATTATAGGCTATTTCACTAATCAAACTTTAACATAATAGGAAGTAGGTTTATTAATTACAAGTTAGCTAAGAGATAGGGAGTGTTAGGAGAGTGGTTTGAAGATTGTTTGCACTCCCCTCCCAATAAGTTTGTACATTCTAAGTTCTATGAGAATGGTTGAGTTACGAGTAGACATTCATGGGCAATATTTTGCATTGATCAAAGCACCGATGAGAGTAGTGGAGAATGTAACTGGATGAAGAGATCATATTGGAGTTAGTGAATGGAGAGCCTTTACACCACCTCCAATTCTAAGCACTTCATTAACATACTAAGCCGCTAATGTGGAGTATATAGAATAGCATTTGTAATATATCATTATGTTCTAAGTTATAGTTTATTCCTCTTGTCCTGCCATACCTCAAACTCTTAAATCTCCAATCTCAACCAAGAGATCAGCATCGAAGTGTCTTTGCCACGAAGCCTTGATAATCACCCCTGTTCCTTTTTTGCAAGTCACCTTACTAGTACTTCATTACTTTTTGGCCAATCACTACCATCAATCCTCCATTGTCGTCTGCTCAACGTCGAAGTTGTCACCCTCCAGGAAGCTTTGGTAGTTGCCCCTCCTACACCGTTTCTAGTCACCATCACCAGTCATCAAGCTATTTTCCAAAATTTAAATGTTAATGTTCGAGTAAGGTATAGTTGTTCACATCTTTCAGTTGCAGAAATGAGTAATGTTGATAATTAGGGATACACCTGCTTTCCTTAAGCCAATGTTATTGTTAATTTGTTGCATATTTCTGAGGCTTTTTATGGTGGGAAGAAAAAACCTACATCTAGAATTAAGGGCTTGAGATTGGAGAAATTTATAAATAACTAGAGTTTAAACTACCATTTTCTAGTGACATTGGAATACCTAATCCTAAAGGAAAGAAATACTGGAGTATAAATATTGCATTAGTTGGTCTCTTTTTTTTTGTTATAAAAGAACTTCATTAGGACCTTTGGTTTTTAAGAACTAGGCTAAGTAATGCTAATCTAATAATTGGGCCCTATTTTTGGTGTCCAAATTTTCATAATAGGGTCAAAGTTTTCAGTAATATGGATTGGGCTAATTTCTTATATTGACATTTCTCCATCACATGATTTTGCACTTTAGTTGGCTCATCTTCTATTTCTAGAAAAATTAAAAAGCAATATATTATTTTTTACTTCTTTGTTGAATTTGAATATAGGGATATACCTTCTGTTTGTTGTGAAATTATGTGATTCCATTCTTTGTTACAAGACTTGGGAATTCATTAAAGTTCATCTTTAATTCATTGTGACAACAAAGTAGCACTCCATATTGTTTTAAATTTTTTTTTTATAAAAATAATTAAAAACATAATAGTTGATCACCTCGAAATTCATAAGGAATTCCAACAACAGTCTATTCACACCTTTTACTCTCCGATTTTGCAGCAATTAACAATCATATTCGTAAAACTACTAGGTGGTTATAACTCATTCACACCTTTTACTCTCTCAATTCATAATAACTAATGGACATCTTCACAAAACCACAAGGTAAGTAATCTTTTCATCAACTTCTTTATAAGTTTAGTGTTCCTGATATTCATACATCACCTTAAGTGTGAGTGTTAAGCCTTGAATTATTTTTTGATTTGCTTCTTCTAATATATGGTTATGGTCTTTATATTTAGTCTACAATCCCACAAAATTAACTCTCTAATTTATCCCCTCTGGACATCTTGTAACTTCATATAATCTTTGTTTCTTTGATTTCAAACATTTACTAGAATACATATATATAAACTAAACTAATTTACAATTTTCAAGATAATACTCTTTAGAATCCCAAAATGAAAAATTTTATTTCTTAAAGTACCATTTTTATTTTTTTAGAAAACCTTTTTGTATTTTCAAATCTTAGTATTCAATGTAGCCTTTTTTAAAAGTTAAATAAGTATATTAAATGTAAAAAATAAGCATATTGTTGAGATAGTTGAAATTGAGTAATCTGCATTGCTAATAAAACAAAGTGTGATATTTAAGTGTGAATGGTTTGATCTAACTCCTAATGTTGGAACAAAAGTGCATAACCGATACAATCTAGTTGAAATCAACCAACGAAGAATATTTAGACAATTTGAACCTTTCATGTTGGTGATACAAGCGATTTAGGTGTATTATGTCCCTTCTCCTAGCTTAAGACAAGATAAGTTAGATTGGTTGGCCGTTCGTAAAGTAAAACTTGGATGTGTTTTTGAATTACATGGAAAAGGAGAAAATAAGAGAATTGAAAGAGAAGCATTTTAGGAAGATGTTCATGAAATAAATGCATGTATAACATATGATGAGAATGAGTATGTTGAAATTTTATCTGAAGAGGATGAGGAATTTATAGAGGGCGAGAGATATGAAGAAGAGCCTGACTTCGATTCTAATTCTTTAAAAAAGAAAGATGATGATGATTTTGATTTACAATTAAGTGATGATAGCGATTAATTTGTATAAGTAATAGAATATTATATGAATAAATTTATTATCGCATTAATAATATATTGTCATATATTTAATTTATATTGTTCTATTAGTGGAATAATCAATAAAATGTGAACTTGAGGATAAAAATATGCCATAAAAGAGAAAAAAGGGTATGCTATGGTCAAGGCTCAGCTTATCACCATTTGGAGGAGCCAATGCACGTCCAAGTGAAGCATCACGTTCTGCAGATGCTACAGAATCAGGTGTTGCATGTCTAGCTAGTGCACATCTAGATGAGGCATTATCGTCCCCACTTATAATCCTTATAGAGTCACATTCCTTACTTACTGCTATACCATCCAACACCCTTACTACATCCGAACCATCAAATTCTATTAATGCAACATCTACTCCCAGACGATAATCTGAATCTATATTAACAGAGATATCAGGGATAGACATTGCAGATGAAGGAGGAGACCTCGAGCAGGGAGCTAAGGGAGTTGATGGAAGAATTTACATTACAATTGTCAACAATCTGTGAGTGAAATTCTAAAAATTTTGTAATACATGAAAACACCATAGGTTTATAATGAAGTTATAGGTTTTAATAAGAAAATGATGTAAAATAGTTTATATATTAGGTTGGCTCCATCTGGAATGTACTCTAGAAATATCTCATCTAAGTTTAAGGAGAACATAGAACTTGAAGTTTATATATGGAAGAATATCTCTCAAGGGACAAATGATTTTTATTATCAGGAGTTTGAGGTACAAAAAATTATTTTGTTAATATTTTTTATTTTATCTAATTTTATACATTAACTAGATAAATATTGTAGTTTATACATTAATTAGATAAATATAGTATGTTATTTTAATTTTTTGAGATTCAAAATTTGATATTGTCATTTATGATGCATGGGAGAGGCATGCCCGTGCATGTTATGGAGACTTTATTGGTTTGATATAAAAGAATGATGTACGACCTCCTTATATATTTTAAGAAATATGGAGTCATTGGTAGTAGTACTAGGCAAAACCCGAGCAATCTTCATTTTGGAGTGCAATTCTGCAAACAGATGGGGAGAACAAGAGGGAGAGAGTCTACCCGTATGCATTGGAGGATCTATGACCCACCAAGAGCATGCAGAAAAACTTTTAAGTATCTAAACTTTACACTTACATTCTAATTTTTGGCCTAATTACTACCAATTAGATTTAAATTTAATTTGATGTATGAAATTTAGAATGAAAATATATGTGTATTATAGAGAATGATAATTTTATAAATGTCTATTGCCATGAATGGTTGTGTTGTTAAGAAAATTTTTTATTTAATAGGGGTAAATATCATAAAATGGAGGAAAATTTGTTGAAATTTTTGTAAATTGTAGTTCATTTATAACACTTTGTTTTGATGTAGGAAAAGTTTATGAGCATGAAGCTTACATTACGTCTGCTCTTTTTACACACCCACACTAAGAAGCATGATGGTGTCACCTTCCTCAACACTTGATGCAGACATCTTAATGTATGTAAAATTTATACTTTAATATTAATTTGATAAATAATATTAGTTAAAAATTATCACTAACTAATATAAACAATTATAATGATAGGAGCAAGTACAAGAAAACATTGAACGACAGTCTTAGAACTTTGAACATATTGATGAGAGTTAGACATATTGTGATGCAGTTGGTGGTAGGAACTGTCGTTGAAGAATTTTCAGCTTAGGTTCTTTCGCAAACATATGTTATTTGCAATCCTTCACATCTACTATAGCTGTATTTAGTAAGCGGTTCACATCCAATCAGAGAGTCAATCAGCTTGAGAGCACAATGGACATGCTGGGAACTCAGTTGTGACAGTTGATGGAGTACATAGCCTAGCTCCATAATGAGGTAGATGAGTTGAAGGGGAGGGACAACACCTCATAGCAGCAGTCAGATCATCCAATTTCATCAACTGCATAACTTAGATTTATAATATTTCAGTACTTAAATGAATTTTATTTGTTGTTTGCTACTCTTATGTTTCTTTTATGAATTCTTAATTTACAGTAATAACATACATTTTCAAGATACTTAATACTGTACATTATAATTTTTATATTTTATTATCAATCAGGATAATTTTTATATTATATTACCAATCAAGATTATATTATTTAGAGAGATTAAATGTAGAAAAAAATCAATAAATTATTAACAGAAAATTCTGGTGGGAATTTATAGTGATGAAGTTTTTGTAGCTAAAATTACTGAAGGAAAAAGTGGTACCTTAGTTAAATTTCTTAATGGAATCACAATACCCATCTCTAAAATTACCGACGGAATCTTATATTTTGTAGTTAAATTTAGCAACAAAAAGTGTTTATAATGTAAGGATGGAATTACAATTTCTATAGTTAATTTCAGCAATGGAAATTGTAATTCTGTCGAGAAATTTAGCGACAAAAATTGTAATTATGTTAGGAAATTTTACCTATGGCCATTTCTCTTATGACTCTTTCTATCGATAATTTCTATCGCTAAATTTGTTTGCCTACAAAAAATCAGTATTTTCCATCAACAATTTCCATTGCTAAATCCAATTTTTCTTGTGGTGTCCTATTTAAGTTAAGAGTAACAAAATTGATTTGCTTTAAGATAAACAAATGCTTAAGTATGAAGAAATTTGATATGTGTGAATATATTATATTTTTATCATGGTTTTGAGTACATTTTGCTTATGTTTGGATGATTTATAAGGATCAGTACTCAATGTAGCTTATATTTTGTTTATAAGACATGTTTTAACCCTCCAATAAAGAAGAAATGATGATACAGGAATATAGGTGAAACATAGACTCATCGATCCCTTTAATGTCTAGTAGGTTAACTTATTTATCTTGACGATTTTGGAAGTCAAGATAAATTTGGCATGTGCCGAAATTGTTTAAATCAATTTAAGATGACTTAAGGATATTATAGATGACTAATTGATGTATAAAAATTTTGGAAACCTAAGGATTAATTTAGAATTAATCCAAGTAGAGCATAACATTTCTAGTGTGACTAGAAAAAGGGCATATATACATGGATTAAAGTGTTTAATTTGTACATCAAAATAATTAAATTTTAGGGTTCCTAATCGAATCACATTTCATAGTTTGAATTAGCGAAGACTAACACTAGTACTCGATTAGGTTCAAGAGTTGAATCGAATCACGAACTTTAGATGTATAGTCAAGTTATAACCTAAATCAAACCTCCTTTATGTGATACATGCATTAGATGCATTTTAAGTGTAGTTATGGACATAGGCTCAATTAAATTGAGTTGTCCATAATCTGAACATATATATGTGATATACATATTCAAGATCATCCAAGTAGTGATGAGACCAAAGGACAAATCCCTTAACCAAATATTAGGACTTACGCCTTGCATTGATATGGCAAGAACTAGAGTTCTTTTAGAGTTTGGTTGTTAGGCAAACCTAAGCCTGCTCTACATGAATATGTTCAAACCATGGAAATTAGATTTTCGAATTAATGGGTTGGTCCTAACTGGAAGCGTTGATTTGTTGTGCAAACCTAAGGTCAATGTGGATAGAGGCGAAGTTAGATTATATATATGGGATGTATATAAATCAAGAGTTGATAACCCGATGAGTGTGCTAAATCAACAGTTGATGGCACAAGTCGATAGTTGGATAATTGAATGCAATTGGTATGAATGATACCTACCGATTGACCTAAGGTGGCTTGTTGGGCAAACCCAAGGTCTTTCTTGGTGATTTCGGATATTGACCCATTAAGAAAACTATAAGTTTCCTCGAATTCGTAGTGAGGGTTATGGATTTGAATTAGAATAATAGGACCTATAATGTGTGCGATTAAAGTCCTTATCGATATGCATTAATGTACATTCTAACACTTTCTCTCATTCTTCTAGGTTATTGAATCGCCACGATGTCTTCTAGTGTGAACTTACGCTCCCTATTAGATTTCAACAAACTCACGGGACCTAACTTCTTAGATTGGCTATAGAATTTGAGAATTGTTCTCAATTATGAAAAACTAGGATATATCCTAGATGAACCACTTCCCGATCCCCCTGCTGTCGATGCATTTGATGAAGATTAGAAAGCTTATAAGAAGCTACTGGATGATAGGGAGTTAGCTAGCTCTATAATGCTAGACTTTATGTCACCAGAACTACAAAAGCAACATGAGGCTATGGATGCTCATACCATAGTCTACTATATGAGGGAACTATTTGATAAGCAAGCTCGGTCTGAAAGGTTCGAGACTTCAAAATTGCTTTTCTGTTCTAAGATGGCTGAGGGATCATCTCCAGTGCCATATGCACTGAAGATGAATGGATACATTGAGAGATTAACTAGTTTGAGTTTCATAATGGATCTGAATTAAGTATAGACTTAATTCTGAATAGTTTGACCGATAGTTATTCACAGTTTGTGCTTAACTATCGAATGAACCAAATATCCACAACGATACTTAAGATGATTAATTTGCTCAAAACAGCTAAGCAAACTGTCAAGAAGGATAGTAAGGGTATGATGATAGTGGACTCTGCTTCTGGTTCTCGAAAGAAAAACCGAAAGAAGAAGAAGAAGTCTAAGAAGCCAGTGGGAGTTGTAGCTAAGAAGAAGGCGTAGGAGACAACACTAAAGGGGATATGCTTCCATTGTAACAAGGAAGGACATTGGAAGAGGAACTGTAAAGCTTATCTAGAGTCACTGAAGTAGAAGAAGGCATTAGATGCCCCACCGTCTACTTCAGGTATGATATTTATCTTTGAGGTTAATAATATTTTTGATCATAACAATTAGGTTTTAGATACCAGATGTGGCTAACACATATATGCTAATATGCAGGTTCTTAAGTCAAGAAGGGAGAAATGGACCTACTTGTGGGAAATGGAATAAGAGTTGCTATATTAGTCGTAGGGACATATGTTTTAAATCTTCCTAGTGGGCTAGAGTTAGTTTTGGAAAATTGCTATTATGTACCCATTGTGACTAAAAACATTATATCTATTTCATGTCTTAATAAAGTGGGATTTCATTTAACTTTTTCAAGCAATAGTTGTTTAATTAAGTTGAATGAAATGTTGTATGGTACTGCTACATTATACAATGGAATTTACATATTAGATATGTACAATCCAATTTTAAATATTAATGACAATCAAAGACAAAGACGAGATAACTTAAAATCATCTTACTTATGGCATTGTCAACTTGGCCATATAAGTGAGAAACGCATGATTAAGCTACGCAAGAATGGTAGCCTAGGGTCATTTGATTATCAATCATATGACACATGTGAATCTTGCTTGTTAGGCAAGATAACTGAATTATCTTTCAAAGGAAAGGGTGAACGAATAAATGGGTTATTAGAACTAATACATTCTGACGTATGTGATCTGATGTCCATTCATGCCAGAGGTGGTTTTGTGTACTTCATTACTTTTATCGATGATTATTCACGATATGGGTATGTTTATCTAATGAAATATAAGTCTGAAGCGTTTGAAATGTTCAAACAATTTAGACATGAAGTAGAGAAACAACTTAGTAGAAATATTAAGACATTTCGATCAGATCGAGGTGGTGGATACTTAAACGAGGAATTTCTAACTTATCTCGGAGATAATGGGATAGTATTCCAGTGGACTCCACCTTACGAACCACAACATAATGGTGTGGCTGAAAGGAGAAACTGAACCTCGTTAGACATGGTAAGGTCTATGATGGGCTTAGCAGATCTACCAAAATCCTTTTGGGGTTATACACTCGAGACTGCTGTTTATGTGACAAACAGAGTCCCTTTCAAAGGCAATTAAAGTTACTCCATATGAGATATGAACTAACAAAAGGCCCTATATTTCACATATGAAAGTCTAGGGTTGTTTAACTTATGTGAAGCGAATTCAATTAGACAAGCTTGAAAGAAAATCTGATAAATGTCTGTTTATAGGATATCCTAAGGAAACAATTAGATATCAGTTCTATAATGCTTTAGAGCAAAAGGTGTTTGTCTCAAAGCATGTTGTTTTTTCTAGAGAAAGAGTTTCTTCTAAGAAAAGACAGTGGCAACAAAGTTGAACTTGATGAAGTTCATGATGCTCAAATAGGCACAGATCAACTTCTTGAACTGGAAATTGTTGTTCACAGAGATGAGACAATAGTTGAAACTTTTAACACATAAAATGTTTGTAGGTCAAGTAGGATATGCAATGTTCCAGAGAGATATAGATTTCTTGTAAGCGAACATAATGACATATTGATCATAGAGGATGATGAGATGATATGAATGGATTTTGCTATATTTTTATATATTATTTCATTTGAAATCATTCCTATTTTTTAGAGTAATTGCTCATTTTGTGTTCCTATTGATTTTACATGTAGATTTAATGATGAAATACAAATACAAGATTAAAGCATGAAGTTTTGAATCCATTAGAAGCATCAAAGAGGCTGTCCAAAACGACAGCCCACAAAGAAAGCACAGTAGCATAAAAAGAAGTGGAAAGAGTGACACAGCAAAGAGTAAAATGCATGTCGTCTGCGTGAAACGCAGACATTGGCTGCATTCTGCGTTATGAAAGACGTCTGCATGAAATGCAAACAACTGTGCTAAACACAGACAAGAGCTACTTTGTTAAAGGAAAAGTTTTAAGTGTGAACAGAGACCAAAAACCTGAAGACTTAATTCATCCGATCAGCTACAGTACAAGGGAGGGTGGTGGCAGAAATAAAAGGAGAGCAAAGGTGAGTAGCGTGAATAAATGGCAAAACCTTAATGTTTATTTGTCACTTCGATAAACAATAGATAGGAATAAGAAACTTAGGTAGTGAAGGAGAATTATAGGGTTTTCGGTAGGGTTATAAGTATGGGGGCTGAAGCATTTTTCCAGGAGAGACTCATGGAGGGTTAAACGTCCTGATGCCAATTCGGAGGTAACATCGACACCGACGACCTGAGATAAGTGTATTTTCAGTTTTTGTTGTTTCTTTCTCTCATTGGAAATTGATTGTGTTATCCTATGTTAATTGATTTGGGTTTTGTATATGGATAATCAGATTTTTATTATTGTTCAGTTATTTGTGTATGAACCCATTTGGTATTATGAAAGGTTGATTTTAATGCGTTCATTAAATTGTTTAATTACATACCCATTGCTAGAATTTCGATGTAATCTGTAATTGTTATGTTGAAATTCATATGTAGCAACTAATGACTCGTAATCATTAGGGATAACATGACCTAGGTTAAATGATGCATCGTATGTGGTTATTGCCTTGATTAATCGATTTTCCTAATTCGTAATGCTACTGCCTAATTAAATCTCGAGATTGTATCCTAGGTTATTCGTGGTTAGGTTTAATTAATGATCGTATCCTGATTAAACAAAATTTAAAGGAAAACTCGGGTTAATTATTAACCCACGATTAATAGTTTTCAGGAGAGGTTTGAGAACAACAAATCAATAAAATATGCTTAATTAAGGTGTAGGCCGAGATTGAATCAAAGAACCAGGTCCCTATCGAATTCTCCATTTTTATCATTTTTGCATGTTTCATTTTTATTAATCTAGTTTCATTTTATTTTTTATTCCAAAATCCAAACCCCCCTAATTTTTCCTAAACACCAATTAATTTTATTTCATAAGCTAACTGAACACTCCCTATGGGATCGACCTAGACTCACCACTCCTACAGTAGTAGTTTAGTTATTTTATTTTGACTAACGTTACGACGCGCAAGTCAATTTTGACGCTATTACCGGGAGTACTATGTTTTAGTTTTTGTTTATGATTTAATTGGTGTTTTGTTTATATTTGTTCGTAATTGATTTCTTTTCAGTTATTTCATGATCTTTTCTCTATTCTATTTCGTGTTTGTAATTTAAAAAAAATCGATATGGATGGAAGTAATTTCTTTTATAACTCATATTTCAATCTTATAATAATGTTTGGCTTGATCAGCCTAACTTTTGTTATGGATTGGATAATCATCAGAATTACTTACATGATAGTTTGCAGGATGCACAACAATTCTTATACAGACTAGAAACTTCCTATCATGACTCTAGTCCATCTCTAGAAGAGTTGAGTAATATTATGAACGCTAATACTTTGCAATTTTAGTAGAATACTCAATAATTCCAGTAGGATGGAGGGAAATTTCTAAAAACTACATGATCTAGTGCCCAAGATTCGGAGAGCCAACACGACTCAAGTACATCTCTAGAAGAAATGCCTAATTTTATGGTTGCTAACAATCTTCAAATTCAACAGGATATGCAGCAGTTTTAACAAAATATGCAACAACTATTTTAGCAAGCTGCACAGCAAATTCGAAAGGATGCTCTGCAATTCCAGTAAGATGCATTACCCCAATAGGGAGATATCAATCATCTGGAACCACAAAGCAAAGAGGAGCATATCAACTTGAGATATACCCAATAGAAATTTATGTGAAAACTTTACAAAGTGATGAGGAGCTTGAGAATTTTGAGGTCAACCCTCAACAAATTACTTGTGTAGAAGAAGCTAAGGAGGAGCTCAAAGTAGAAAAAGATACATCTTTTAGCTCGGAGGTAAGTACTGAGTTCCATTTTATTGTTGAGACTGACTCTTCACCTTTACTTAGCAGCTTGGAAGAATTAAATGAAAAAGAAAAAGACGAAGAGTCATTCGAATTATTTCAAAAGAGTGAGGACTCAATAGAGATGAAGAATATAAAGAAAGAGGAAGAGCTGCAAGAAGTGCAGTTTTTAGGAGAGTTATGGGCAAGCAAGCTGAAGACCGAAGGTGGCAAGCAGGATGTCAAGTCTCCACACCCATAATACTCTTACGAAGATTATCCTGGTGTGAGAAGGGCGATGCTCGAAAAGATGAGTGGATATTAGAGTATGATGGCAAAATGATGAAGCTCCACTCCTCAGAATCCTCGAGGCATCGTGCTGATAAGGAGCTTACTTCAAGGGAAGGTGCTCTAGGCTCCTGACGAAGTTTGAGCATGCTTCTTATTGGCCTTAAGCATCCATTCGAAAATGGATGATGTGATATATATCGGGGAGTTGAGCCAACGACCCTAAACAAAGGCGCTTCTTAGGAGGTAACCCAAGGGAAGTAAATTTCTTTTTGTTACATTTCACATTTCTTTTTATATGCATGTTTGTTCTTTGTTAGTTTATTTTGCTTGTTTTTAAATTTTCAATCAAAATGAGAGAAAGAATAAAACAAACAAAACAAATATTTTCTCGTTTTCTGTTGCTAATAGGATTATATAATCATAAGTAGAGAATGAATTGACTAGAGAATTTCGTAACAACTTTGGCATATACTTTTTCTCTTGTGAATGGTTGATATGCATTATCTTTAGAAGAGTAGTGA
>JANZXR010000009.1:4475814-4519910 GCA_027575705.1 Erythroxylum echinodendron
AGGTCTTTGAGCTTAATTTTAATGTTTTGCCCAAGGATAGCCAAAAGCTAAGTGTAGGGTTATTTGATATGAATGGATTTTGCTATATTTTTATATGTTATTTCATTTGAATTCATTCCTATTTTTTAGAGTTTAATTGCTCATTTTGTGTTCCTATTAAATTAATTGCTCATTTTGTGTTCTTATTAAATTTACATGTAGATTTAATGATGGAATACAAATACAAGATTAAAGTATAAAGTTTTGAAGCCACTAGAAGCATCAAAGAGGCTTCCAAAATGACAATCTATGAAGAAAACGCAGCAACATGAAGAGAAGCAGAAACGACAACACAGTAAAGAGTAAAATGCAGTCTGCGTTTCACACAGACGTCTTACTTAACGCAGACAAGAGTTGCGTTGTGAAAGGAAAAGTTTTAAGCATGAATAGAGATTGAAAACCTGAAGACTTAATTCGTCCCATCAGCTACAGTACAAGGGAGGGTGGTGGCATAAATAAAAGGAGGAGAGCAGAGGTCAGTAACGTGAAGAGATGGAAAAAACTTAATGTTTATTTGTCACTTCGATGAACTATAGATAGGAATAAGAAGCTTAGGTAGTGAAGGATAATTATAGGGTTTTCGGTAGGGTTATAAGTATGAGGGCTGAAGCATTTTTCCAGGAGAGACATATGGCGGGCTAAATGTCTCGATGCTGGTTTAGAGGTAACATCGACACTGATGACCTAGGTTGAGTGTATTTTCGATTTTTGTTGTTTCTTTCTCTCATTCAAAATTAATTGTGTTATCCTATGTTAATTGATTTGGGTTTTGTGTATGAATAATCAGTTTTTTGTTAATGTTCAGTTACTTGTGTATGAACCCATTAGGTATTGCGAAAGGATGATTTTAATGCGTTCATTGAATTGTTTAACTGTATACCTATTGCTAGAATTTCGATGTAATCTGTAATTGTTATGTTGAAATTCATGTGTAGCGACTAATGATTCATAATCATTAGGGATAACATGACTTAGGTTAAATGACGCATCGTATGTGGTTGTTGCCTTGATCAATCAGTTTTCCTAATTTGTAATGCTACTACCTAATTAAATCTAGAGATCGTATCTTAGGTTATTCGGTGGTTAGGTTTAATTAATGCTCGTATCTTGATTAAACAAAACCTAAGGAAAAATTCAGGTTAATTATTAACCCACGATTAATAGTTTCTAGGAGAGGTTTGAAAATAACAAATCAATAAATATGCTTAATTAGGGTGTAGGCCGAGATTGAACTAAAGAACCAGGTCTCTATCAAATTTCTCATTTTTATCATTTTTTGCATGTTTTCTTTAATTTGTTTTTATTAGTCTAGTTTCATTTTATTTTCTTATTCTAAAATCCAAACCCCCCATTTTTCCTAAAATCGATTAATTTTATTTCATAAGCTAACTGAACAGTCCCTGTGGGATCGACCTAGACTCACCACTGCTACAGTAGTAGTTTAATTATTTTATTTTGACTAGTTTTATGACATGCAGGTTATGAACCTACAACCTATGAAAAGGCTCTGAAGAGTTTAGAATTTGAAAAATGGCTTCAAGCCATAAAGTCTGAAATGCATTCCATGTATGAAAACTAAGTATGGACTTTGGTTAAGTCACCTGAAGGGTTAAAACCCATAGGGTGCAAATGGATTTTCAAGAAGAAAATTGGCATGGAAGGTAATGTGATTACCTATAAAGTGAGGCTGGTCACTAAAGGTTATCATCGAAGATAAGGAGTTAACTATGACGAGACATTTAGCCCCATAGCTATGCTTAAATCCCTTAGAATACTCCTAGCCATTACTGCTCATTATGATTACGAAATATGGCAAATGGATGTGAAGACGACTTTCCTAAATGGAAACCTAGTTGAGGATGTATATATGATTCAACCTGAGGGCTTCACATCCAGAGATGGTAGAAAGATATGCAAGCTTTAAAAATCCATTTATGGATTGAAGCAAACATCTAGGAGCTGGAACATCCAATTTGATGAGACAATCAAAGAGTTTGGTTTCTCTCAAAATCTTGATAAACCTTGTGTGTACAAGATGGTTAGTGGGAGTGCTATCATATTCCTTGTTTTATATATGGATGACATATTATTGATGGAAAATGATGTCTCAAGTTTGCAATCGGTCAAAATTTGGTTATCCTAGAATTTTTCCATGAAAGATCTTGGAGAAACAACTTATATATTGGGAATAAAGATCTATAGAGATAGATCAAGAAAGTTGCTAGGTCTTTCACAATTAACATATATAGACAAAGTGCTAAATAGGTTTAGCATGGAGCAGTCCAAGAGAGGGTTTCTTCCCATGACTCGTGGGATAAAACTCTCGAAATCTATATATCCCAAGACACAAGATAAGAGGACTCACATGAGTATGATCCTATATGCTTCGGTAGTAGGGTCAATTATGTATGCTATGTTATATACAAGAACCGATATATCGTATGCTCTGAGTGTTACGAGTAGATATCAATCGGATCTTGGTGAGGGTCATTAGGTGGCTATCAAGAATATCCTAAAGTATTTGAGAAGGACTAAGGATATATTCTTGATATATGGAAATGGAGATCTAGTAGTTAGCGGGCATATAGATGCCAGTTTTCAATCTGACCAGGATGACTTCAAATCCCAGTCAGGCTATGTTTTCACACTCAATGGGGGAGTAGTTAGTTAGAAAAGTTCCAAACAAGAGACGACTACAAATTCGAAAATCGAGTCAAAGTACACTGCAGCTGCGAAGCAGTAAAAGAAGATATTTGGATCAAGAAGTTCGTTATGGAACTTGGAGTGGTTCCTAGCATAGTAGACCTAATATTGTTATACTATGATAACATTGAGGCTATTGTGCAAGCCAAGGAACTAAGGTCTCATTAGAGGTCCAAGCACGTACTCAAAAGATATCACTTGATCAGGGAGATAATTGATAGAGGTGATGTGAACATAGAGAGTGCCCACATATTAGAACATCGTTGATCCTTTAACTAAGCCACTTCCTTAAGCAAAATTTGATTCTTGTGTACTCGCCTATAGTATTAGATACAAAGGCAATTGGCTTTAGTGCAAGTGAGAGATTGCTAGAGTAGTGCTCTAAAGGCAATTGCCTTAAGAACTATTTTACAAACTTTATTTTGATTAATAAAGCGAAAGGCATTTTTCATTAGTTTGATATTCATTAATATATGAATTGATATTGATCTTAAATCAAATTAATGAAGTCTATGATACAAAACATAGCATGAAGGAAATTACGATGAGATCACGATAATGAGATTCCTATCATGTGCAATTATGTTAGTAACTAAATAATCCTTAGTCATAGGATTAATAAGATAGGACATTATTAATCCAGACAGACTAGCACATGTTATACTCCTTGATCTGATCAAGCAGTGGATCTCACAAACTATCAGCATGAGATGTTTAAAGTTAACATGTGGATGCTTACTAAGGGTAGTAAGTACATCGGAAGACCCGCTATGAGATTATCATATGGATGATCTATCGAATATCAATGATTAATCTTATCATAGCAATGTTGCAAATATCCTTAAACTTGAGGTATTCAAGGATATCTTGGATATTAATCCTATGCTTTGACATCATTCCTTGTTACCTCAAGATGAGATCGCTCTTAGGGTGGTGATTGGGCACAGTTATTGGTCTTCGAAGATAATTGGGTAGCCAATAAAGGATTCACCACTCCTGATAGAAGGATATGATACCTACGACCTCTTGTCGAGGTCATTACTCGAGAGTTTCTGGCCAGAGCAGTTATATGTTATGAACAGAGTCTTCAATGACACATAAGAGTAATGATATCCCAGGACAAGTACTAACATCACTTGGACAAGATGTGACTTAGTCAGTCTAGTGGGGTATAGTATGGTGAAAGGATGAATTGCACGATAATTGCCTATGTAAAGGTTCATAAGTTGGATAATTAACTACCGAAGAGTTCATATGTTAATTCACTTATGTTTTAGGAAATTGACATCATGAAACCCTTTATGATTTAATTTAATTAAGAGTTAATTCAAGTACCTAAAATAACTGAAAACATAAGGCTCACACGTATACAAGACTGGATGAAAAACATAGTATGTATGGCCATATTTAAGCAGGCCACGGTCATGACTCATAAGCCACGATTGTGACCAAAGGCGAGCCAGGCCACGATCGTGGTCAACAAGGTCATAATCGTGACAAAGGGCACGACTAGGTAAATAAATGAGTTCTTACCTTATATATACAAGGTTTTTGCACTTCTTACACACTCAAGTGAGGGGACAGGGGCTCTAAAAGAGTTCTAGAGTGAGAGAGAGGAATCAAGAGTCTTGTTCTTGCAATTTATGCAAGAGTTGCATGAATCAAAGTGCATGTAACAAGATTCTTGATCTATCTTTTTATATTGAGCATCTACTAGAACTTATCTAATTTGGTACTCAAATTCACCCTTATACATTGTTTCTTCATCTTCTTTGCATGTTTTTGGGTGATCAAGGAAGGGTTTGGTGTTTGCAACAATCCAAACAAGGAGAAGAATCAAGAAAGGAGGAGAAATATAAGGTAAAAGGTTTTATATTTCATGTTCTTTTACATATCCTTGTATGCATATATGATTCTGTGGTTTTCAGGTTGTCATGGTGTCAGAATCTTGATTTTGACACTTCCACTGCATTCGCATGCATGTGATGCATGTAACCATGGCAAACCCAACAGTACATTCATATATTTAATTACTATTTTAATTATGTCCTTATGATTAATAATTTAATTTTTAGGATTGTATAGGAGCGGTAGATGTTACATATATTGATGTAGATGTTCCGACTGATAAACAAATACTATACAGGAGTAAAAGAATTAATCCAACACAAAATATTATGTGTTGTTGCTTATTTGACATGCATCTTACATATGTAATGGCTGGATGGGAAGATACTGCAAATGACTAGAAACAGTAACAAATCTAATGAATCAATTTCTTATACCTCTACAAGGTATTATATTATTTTAAATAAGCATAGTAATTATGATTCATTTTTAATATCTTTTTATTAATATTATGTTCTTTATATGTTATGTAAGTTCTATTTGGTTGATTCAGGTTACACCAATATGCTTGGATTTCTTTCACCATACCGAGGTGAGAGATATCATTTATAGGATTATAGAGGAAGAGGAAGACCTCATGGTCCAAACAAATTGTTTAACTACATGCATTCTTTATTAAGAGATGTTATTGAAAGATGTTTTTGGTGTTCTAAAAGTAAGATTCCCTTTACTTAAAAAACATGCCGAGTTATAATATGAAGAAACAAAAATAAATCGTTATTGCTTGTTATGTTACACACAATTATATTAGAATGTATGGATTAAACGATGACTTATTTGACAATTGTGTTGAAAATAAAGAACAAATTAGGAAAAATAAAAATGAAGACGTAAGTTCTCAAGTAGAGTATAATATTACTTTAGCACAACTTCGAAGTATGTCTTCGAAGCGAGATGAAATTGCTAGACAAATGTAAAATGATTATATTAGTTCTAATTGATTTATGTTTCTTTTTGTAAATGATAGTATTATTATGTTTTTAAGAATTATAATATGATGAAATTTTTTGTTGATTAGAAAAACTTAATATAATCTTCTAATTTATAGAATTTTATTATATACAATTAATTTGAAATTTTTTTAATTATATTAATTTGTATATATTTTAATTCTAGCTATAACGAGAATTAATTAATTTAAAAACTTAATAAATTATATTAAAATTATTAAAATAAGATTATAATTACAAAAATACAAACAAGATTATAAAATCAAATATATTTTGTCTTTAGTTTTTTATTACAAATCTCAATAAAATAAGTTTTTGCTTTTAAATTTTATATTAAAAATTTCAATCAAAAATATTTTTATTTTTAATAAATAATAAAAACTGAAAATAAAAAATAAAACTAAAACTAAAACTAAAACTAAAAAGTACAACAACAGAAAATAGAAGCAGAGACTTTTTGGTTTTGCAAGTAAAGTTGAAAGTTCTAAATGTTTCGCGTCGTAATCGCAACCGAAACAGTTGCAGAGTAAACCGGGGAGGGCTTGGCAACCCATTTATCCATGAAGAAATAGAGCCCAAATGGTCTTTAAAATAACCGAGTTAAGGGCCTTTTATTTCGAGTGCTGCATGGAGGCTAAATTCCACCGCCAGAATCTAAAAGTAATCCTCTTCTCGTCACTAGGGTTTTGGCTTCTCTTCTCTATATAAAGGCTTCGTTGCATCGGTTTTACTCCTCAGTCTCCAGGTCTGAGGTTAGTCTGATGCATTTGTTTTGATCTTCTTGTTTTTTCTTTTGTGAATTTTGGTTCTTCTGTTTCTTTGTTCTAATGATTTCCCGATGAGGAAGAAAGCCCATAAAAGATAGGAAGTGCCGTATGACACTTTAATCTGCAGCGGCTGCGGTCACGAACCCTCTTTTTCCCATTTTCCTATTGGCGTCCATTGGTTCGTTTCCTTCTCTGGTCTCGATCTCTGGGTTGCGTTGAATGGTTGGGATCAGTCGGGCTACGGTACGCGCCACTGTGAGGGTGATTTTAAACGGGTCTCTGAGGGTAAAAGAAATTTAGAAGGAATTTGTTTATGGATGGTCCTCGCACATTAGTTGTACTTCAGATTTGTGAAGAGGGTTCAGGTCCAATGCCACGTCGCTGGTAGCCACACGTGGCGGTGACCGACGATGCTATGATTGGACCAAAATGAATTCCATGTTTCGCTTTATGATAGGAACCCGTGGATCTAATATTGTGGTCTCCGGAGCCATTTTCGGCGATTACACTTTTAAAATCCAACTTTTAATATATTTCAAGCTCAAACGGTTGAGATAGTATTTCACAAATTTTGTTGGGAGTTGAAGCCTATGAAGATGGTCTTTGTGCATTGTTGGAATTACCGACTGAATATCTCTAATTGATGTCAAACTTATACTGGCTGGTTCTGAGGCTTCTTTATTTAAGAATATTTTTAAACCTTTTTATTTATACTTTATAGGAAGTTGTCATTCTAGTCTTGGACTATCTGACAAAGCTTCAATATTAGGCCGAAGGGTCTTTATTTATAGTTTAACATTTTTATCATATGTTATTGTCTACTTTCTGTTTGTAGTTTAACAATGGGATCCAAGTACATAATACCTGCAGTATTGGGATCATTTGCACTTGCATATGTGTGTGACCAGCTTGTTGCTGACAAGAAGATATTTGGAGGTAAAGTAATTTTAAATTTAGTGATTGATTTGGCAAACTCCCTGTTTATTTGATTTTAAGATAATGTAACTCTGAGCCCAGGAACTACGCCATCAACTATTTCCAACAAGGAATGGTGGGCTGAAACTGACAAGAAGTTTCAGGCATGGCCACGGACTGCAGGGCCTCCTGTTATGATGAATCCCATCAGTCGCCAAAATTTTATTGTGAAGTCTTCTGAATCTTAATTGACTTGCTATACTTTTGTTCGTCACTCTTACGGCTCTGTTAATAATGTAGACATCACCATTATAAGCTGGGCTGTTAAACAGCTTTCGTGCGTTTTTATTTGCATACTCTTTGCAAAATTGGTTTTTGAATGACTTAATTCTTGTTTCAATCCCTGGTATTTGCACTTTCTAATTTTTGCTTGGATTCTTGTCTGAAGAATCAAAATTGTGACTCCAAGGCATTCAAGTGGGCAAATTTCTGATCAATCACTTCTAATATTTGGGGTTATCATTTCCAATTTGATAGGATTAAGTTACCTTATTCCTCTATCTCTGTCGGTATTTCAATCTACCACTTTGACAAGCCCAATTTCCCAAAGATTACAATTGTGAAAAGAAAAGCACTCAACAACTCACGTTGGCTAATATTTGGTGACTTGACTTTTCCACCCGCACTGCCCTTCTCTCAAATGAAGCTTAAGGCCTCAAAAGTAATCTTAAAGGCACAATGAGGACTTGCTGAAACTACATTAATCAGTAGACTTGGGACTGAATGACGTTTGCTTTTACAAGCAAATGTTAGCTTACAAGTTTTCTCTGACCCCTTACTGAAATTTCCTTGTCGGTTTCACTAACAACTAGGATCGCTCCCATTAGGATATTCATTTTATAGTAATGGAGTTGGAGCCTTTTTCCCTGAAAACTAGAGAGCTTAATGAAGCCAATAGAAACCACATTCCCAGGCTCATTTTTGGTCCAAAATGTCATGGATGAATGTGACAAATTTAGATTCGATCGGTATTCTTTTTCAAAAATACCTTGATCAACACATCTCAAAAGTGTGGATGATTCCGATCATAATATTTCTCCTTGTTCTTATTCTGTTCTAAAGCTCATATGACATTAAGAGAAAAGAGTTACTTATTTTGGATTGTGTTTCTTGCACATGAATTCCCTCTTTATTATGTGCCAGCTGACTCAAGGTGGTTAAAACATTTTCTACTTCCCTTTTATTTCCAAATCCAATTCTAGCAAGAGGTGAATCTAACTAATTAGCCTTGGTCTTGCTTTCCTGTTTGTGAGCAAGTATCAAATAGCTATATGATATCATATAAGGAGCGATTCTTTAAAGCAAAATCAACATATATAAGTTCTTTCTTGATTGTGAAATGTCCAAGTTAGGCACCATTCAAAGAAACATAATAAATGGCATGAGCTGCTTAATAAAGCATAACTTAGCCAACTCTTTGATCTAATGTGGCTCCTAATGTATAGCTGCAAACATTACACAATCTTAAACAGTAATTACTTTGTTGGTTAGTGTAATTGTTAGCAGCCTTTTATCCGAAATGTCCTTGCCTCATAAAAAGCAAACAGCATATCTTTTTTAGAGATAAAAATGAGCTCTCATGGTCATCTCTAAAAAAGATGTTTTCAATAGGCTGACTTGTGAATTACGCTTAAACCCATATGGGCCTGAGATTTAACTATTTTAAGTTAAAAGAGTTAGGTCTTGAGTAGGCTTAGACTTAGGTAGTCAAGGCTCGGACTTAACTAAAAGAGGCAATTTATATTTTTAAATTTAAAAAATTATTTCCAAAAAATTGGTGTGTTTGGTCCATGAATCGGTCCATTGCTATCACTAATCTTTTTGTGCAATCTACATAGGAGAAATGTTATGTTTAAAAATCCTTGATGAATATACAATAGAAACCTGTGAGAGTTAAGGTAATGATCCAATTATGTCTTAGGGTTGTCAACTTTTATGCATTTGGATGAAATAAGACATCCTAAAATTGTAGATTATTATATCATGAAATGACTTTTTTCTCAATTTTAAAAAGGGTTAGTTTCTATGCATTTATGCATCTATTTAAATTTCTCTTTAACATTTGAACCAACTTCTCTTCTTGGCTAAATGTTAAATCATTGTCAACGATTATAAAAAATGTCACATTCTCTCCTAAGTATACATATGTGGGCTAGTATTAGTTTCAACTCCAAGGTGAGAGCCTACAAAGTTGAAGAAAGTATATTATGATGAGAATTAGGCGGATTTATAGAAGAAACATAACCGTTCCCTAGCCCAGGTTTTAACACAATCTCTTTAAGTTCCTCACTAAGTTGCATTTCTTTTTTTTTTGGTCTCTATACTAACGTTATTGGTGACAACAGCCTCTAATTCATCCTTACCATTCATTTAAAAATCCTCCTATACTACTGAGTAAATAGTGTCAACAAAGTTGAAGAAAAACAAATTGAACCTTATTGGGATGTTCTGTAGCTTTAAAGATGTTAAAACATATTACTTCATCATCAAATTCCATTTTAGGGTACCATCATACAAATCTATTTTAGTATGAGTTGTATTTAGGAATGAACTTTCTAAAATGATAGGTTTAGGGTAAACAGAAGAATCATCATCCATATTAATAATATAAAAGTTATCTAGAAATACCAACTTATTAATCTACACAAAAACATCCATAACCACCCATTTAAGGTATGCATTAGTTTGATAAGCCAATTGAACAATAACTCCCGTTTCCTTCAAATTAATGAAGCATATATGGATAACAATATGAAAGATCATAAATATAGCATAACTATCTCAATAGTGGTGTTACCTATCTTGCAAGGAATGACAAATATACTCAATTAACAAAAATCAATATAAATATGAATGAAGGAATTGCTTAATATAAATTAATAAAACAATTGAATAATAATTTTAAAAAGGATAGGGAAGAGAGAATGTAATCGACCTATAATGGTTTAACAAGCAACCCTTGCCTACGTCTACTACTAAGACTTTTTAGAATTCCACTGTAATTCTTCTTTTAGGGCGAAGAATAACATTTTTATAATCTTTTTTGATAAAGGGGAACCTTCTTACAATCTTCTTCCAAAATGAAGAGGAAACTTAATCTCATTTTATCACCCTCAAATATAATAATATATTGTCCTAACCAAATATTATAACTCAAATTACCTCATTTTGTCACAATCACTCACTCACACATATATGACAATGATTCTCAAATGATTGGAAAATTAATTGAAATATGTGTTTACAACACTCAAAACCTTCTTGATGTTAATACAAATGAGAAAATACTTATTTATAGTGTTTTAGGTCCCAAAATAGCAAGAGTCAAGAAGATATTACAATGGCTATGTTTCACACACTGTATACATTAAAAGCTCCATATTCATTAGTCGTTGGAACACTAGTAGACTAATGAAGGATATTAATTGACCATTATAAAAGACTGGTCAACTAGTGTATCAACCAATGTTACAGTAAACTCTTAACACTTCAAATTTAACAACTTCAAAACTATATTGCTTGTCGTTAACTTATATAGATTAACTAATCACCTTAAAAATATGATTTTAACAACTTTAAATACTTAAAACCATTTTGTTTAATTAAATATGAATAAAACACTTCCCAAAATATTCTCCAAAGATTATTTGAAAGATTAAGAGGCATTCATATTAAAATCAAAAGCTTCAATGCCTCTTGATGAATGTAAAGACTCATGCAATGAAGTAAGATGAAATGATTATGTATGGTGAGCCTTTTGCATTATTAAATTAACAAAGTAAGCTAAAAATAATAATACAAGATGTGAAATGGCTTTAATGAACCTTGATCTTCTTTTGATCTTCATTTCATCAATTGCAAACTTCAACTCTTTATCAACTTCTTACACTATCTTTTTGAGTTTATGGCTTTATTATATTCTAATATATCTTTTCATCAAAACAATAAACTCATTAGTACTAATTGTATTTTGTTATCATCAAAACATGAATTGGAACCTTTCTTGGTTCAACAATCTCCCCCTTTTTGATAATGATAAACATCTATAATATTATAGAACCATAATAAAATTAAGCACATAAATAAATATAAAGATAGTGATTAGCTCACCCCTTAATTCAAGCATAAAACATAATTCAATATTAAGACCATATTTAATATCAAAAACAAAAACAAATTTAAATTAAAAAAATCCATACATAAAGATAACATAAATTTACTCAAGCATATCACATAAAATGCATGAAATACAAAAGTAAAAAAATTCACTCCCACTGAATATGATCACTCCCCTTAAATCTAATATCACTGAATTTACCAATTAACAAAAAAAGCATAATATAAAGTGTCATGCATTAAGATAACCTTTTAAGAAATTGATCAAGATCGATGAAATTTCTTATTATAGAATGCTAATGATCATTTAAAGAGTCAAAACAAAAGGTCAATTGTGATAGAAACATCCTTAATTGTGTCTAACTTGAAAAATTCCCCATGTTGGTACTATGCCTAAGTTGAAAGATTCAATTAAAGTAACAAGGGCAAGTTTTGATAGAATTAGAGGTTGGAATTATAACATATGAAAGCAAAATTATAATATCCAACAATTATTTCCATAAAAGAATATATAGTCTTTTTGGAGAAGTTAAAAAAATTGAATTATAAAAATATGAAAGAGTTAGCAAATATTACAAATAAGAAGGACCCGTCTTAGAAGAAAATAATCCTTACAATCAAATAATTAAAACCAAAACCTAGAATAAACCCATGCGTTAAATACTCCAGAGGCTACAAACATCTTTATCACTTTTAATTCTCCAACCTAGACTTCAGAGACAGATGATGTGTGCTTAATTGATTATACATTTACTTCATAACACTTAGTGATTAATGCTATGGAATGCTTAAGATATTCATTTTGTTTCATATTTGGTTTTAAGTACAGGTTGGAAGCACAAGAGCTAAAATGAGTTAAAAGTAGATTTCCTGAACCATCCTCTTGATGTTCAAACTCATTTGTCTTTGTGGAACAAAAAGGAGATGGATTAAGGTGAAGATAGGATAAGAAAATGGAAGCAAATGAAGAATTCAACATGACCTACAAGATACACAGGTGTGTATGCACTTACACAGCTGTATAACTTTGAATGCATGTATTCTTAGAAACCTAATTTTTTCTATAAATAGACATTTGAGTAACAAAACATAGAATGAATCATTTTTAGAACACAAAAGGGGGCAGAACACTTACTTCTTTGAGATCCATAGAGGGCTAGCCTTCTTTTTTTTAATTCATAAGGGAAATCAAAGCTAAAGAACACAATTTGGGTGTAGCTACATCTTGTATTGTTGATTCTCTCTCTTTAGAAATTGTTAATGTTATTTATGACCATGTATATTAACCACAGATATCCCAAAAACTCTAGTTTTTATTATAAAAGGACATGATCAGAGGAAAAATTAGAGAAAGCGAGTTTTTGGGAGTTTTTAAGCATTAAAAATTTAGAGAAGCAATAATTCTGATATAAGGACGAGGAAAACACGAAGAATATATCACAATATCCGATAGATAACAACATTTAATCCAAATTGCAAGAAAATTCATTAAAAGAAAAAGAAAAGAGACTTAGAATTATGATTTATTTGTTTTCTAGTTGTTTTTTATATATCCAACCTTTTGTATCTCTCATAACCTATTGTTATGTCTAGTTTCTATTGCTTTTAATTGCCTTCATATCTTGATTTTGGTTACAAATTCTTATGTTTTGATCCAATTGAGAGATGAATTGAGTGCAAATGGAGTGACTATTGCATGCATGTTAATTGGATTATTTTGTAATTTTTTGCATGAAAAATGAAACTTTATGTAAATAATTTGCATAAGAAGAAAAGAAAAAACAAAGGAAGGTGGTGAGTAAGCTCGTCACCACCGTGACACTTAAGTCACGGTGGTGACCAGCCCTCACAGGGGTGACAAACAAAGTCACCCCCGTGACATGTTTTTCCTTTAATTCAGGAACTTATTATGTGTCATTTGCAGGAGGGACAACACGAAACCCTAGACCTAGGAGCATACTAAAAATAGAAGTAGAGAATGTAGGCAAAAGACATCTTTGATTCATTCTTCACTCTTTACACACAGACACTCATTTAGGGAGGCACAGAGAGAGATAGGAAAAGAAGAGAGAAACAAAGTGAGTCGGTGACGAACAGAGAAACACAGTAGAGAGGCCGAAAGCAAGAGTTGTAGCTGAAACCTTTGAACTTGAGTAACCATTTGGTTGGGTGAGAACAAGCTGAAGCAGAAGGCAAGCGCTAATGTTGGAAGCTTGAGAGGGGCAGGAGAACAATCACACTTGCTCATCCGATCCTTGTTTGCTCATTCTATGTTTCATCTATTGCTTAGTTTCTTGCTTATTTACTGAACTTATTACCTGTTAGCTTAACCAATTGTTATTTGTTTTCTTTTCATAGTTCATTTAGTATTCACTATTTTATTAGTTTAATACTTCTGTTGACAGTAACATGGGACTGAAGTAGATTGAGATAACTGTGTTTATGCTATGGTGGTTTGATCTCTTTTTCTTAAGGATTAATGTATCTATTTTAGTCAAATATGCATTATTGAGAGATTGTGTTGTTTTCTTATATTTATTGTGGTTTCTGAGCTGAATAGCTGTAATAGCATGATCAAACTTTACATCATTTTAGTATTAAACAAAGGATTGAGAGGAGAAATTTAATATGGAACAAAGAACTATAGACGTTTAGGTTAAGAATTAGAAATATATTAACTTAATTGGTAATTAGTAGTCGGTTTTCCATAATTAATTTAGATAATAACTTGTTGAATGCGAAAGCTAGATTTAGTCTATTATTTGAGTTGATCTTAAAGCCAAACTGTTAATTTCGGTAAGACAATTGTCCAATCATTTTCCCTTAATCATGCATAGGAGATTAAATTAGTGAAATTAATTCTTAAGGGTTTTCTACTTTAATTTCTACTCATCTTTGTTTCCGGTTGAATCATTTTAATTTTCATTCTAAGTTTGTGACTTTCTTTAAAGCTTTCACTCAACAATTTGGGATAGAGTGCTTAGGATTGCATTGTTTTTATTTTTAATTCAAAATTAATTTTAGATAACTAATTTCACCTCTGTGGGAGACGACTCTATCTAATTACTACAACTACCTCATATATTTGTGAATAGGATAGTCTAGGTCTTTTTAGAACTTTTTGGGTACAACAAGTTTTTGGCGTGATTGCCGACAAGGTCTCTAGCATTTTGAACTCGATTAATTTTGATTGTTTTTGTTTGCTTAAGTGATTTTCATTGTTTATGCATGCATGTTTTATTGTGTTATTTTGTTAACATATTTTGTAATTTTTGTTATTACTTTAGTTATTTCTGTAGTTGTTTTGTGCTAGGTAGAAGAACTTTAGGTAGTGAATTCACTTGTTTTATGCTAGGAAGGAGATCTTTGGATAGGGAACCCGTCCCTTTTATTGATAACATACATCAAAGACGAAGACCTCAAGGGGAATTTGAAGAAAATCACAAGGAACCCAAGCGTGAGGATCAAATGAATAACCATAAGATGGGTGAAGGGTAGTTAATAATGAAAGAGTATGCTAAATTGGTGATTAGTACTGCCACTTTGTGCATACGTATAGAAGAGGCAACTAGGAACTATGAATTGAAGAGCATCCATTATAACATGCTACCATCGTTTTATGGGGTTCCTAATGAAGACCATTTAAACTTCATTATGGAATTCTATACCACTCACCAAACCTTTCTAACGGATAAACTAAACGAAGATCAACTCAAAATGAGATGCTTCCCATACAAATTAAAGGATTAGGCTAAGGCATGGTTGATGATCCTTCCTTCTGAGTCTTTGACTACAAGGGAGGAAGTGTACAATAAATTTATAAGAAAGTTCTATTCCCATCAAAACATGTCTGGGTTATGCACCAAGATAGCTTCACTCAGATGGAGGGAGAGTTATTCCATAAGGTGTGGGAACACTTTAAGCTCTTACTGATACAATGTTCACATCATCATTTTCTGCTTCACATGCTAAACCAAATTTTTTATAATGGGTTGACGCAACAGTGCCAGTATATGGTGGACAATGTAGCACGAAGAGCTGCAGGAGAGGGGAAGATCAAAGAAATGCATGAAATATTCGAAATGTTAGGGCCAATTCTTAACAAAAGAGCATTAGGGGAAGAAAAGTTAGAGTCTATAAAGTGAACTCGAATCAATAGTTGACTATGCAGTTAGCTGAGTTGATGAGGCATATGAAGATACTAACTACAAGGCTACCCCAAAACGTTCCAAATCAAAAGGTATGGTATATGTGGAACGTTTGGTCATGGAGCTAATGTTTGTTAGTATTCTTAAGAATGTTTGGTTGATAGGGAAGAACAATTTAACTCACTTAATGATTTTCAACCAAGGGAGTGAAATGATCCATACTTGAACACCTACAACCTTGATTGGAGAAACCACCCCAATTTCTCTTGGAAGACCAACAATCCACCGATGCAACCTTAACCATAATTTTAGAATTTTCAGAGGCCGAATTATTACCAAGGGCAATCCTCACTTTGAAACCCACCAGGCAACCCTTTTTTGGAGAAGAGCCTGTATTTGTTTATTCGTGTCACAACTTAAAATCAAAAAAGAAACAACAAAAGGTTCGATTCTTTAGAGGCATTTGTAAAGAGGATTAAGATCTAAGTAGAGCAACTCATTGCCAAATGCATAACAATCAAAAAGGGAAGTTGCCCAGTTAACCCGAACAATCTGATAGTTGTGTATTAGTATATGTTTTTCTAGGTAACTGACATGTGTTTTCTTGCATAATTGTTGATTATTTTTGTAGTTTAGGATTTATTTTGTTTGTTTTCATTTATTTTGATTTCTATTGTTATTCTTTTACATTTGATGTTAATTTAGGGTAAGAATTGACTATTTTTTATATAGGAAGAAAGATGGAGCAATTTGGAGATTGAACTAGAGATCAAAGAAGAGAAGATAAGAGGATTCTATCTATTGGCAATTCCCACAATGGTGGGAATCATGCCAATTCCCATAATCGTGGGAATTACAATCCGAGACAATATGCAGTGCTTTATTAAACTTAGGATATTTGGACTATTAAAGCATAATTAAGCCTCCATCTTAGAGGGGAGATGAAACCCTTTTGTAAAAACACCATTCTTGAGTGAAGAACACATGTTTGGAGCCTTGAGGAAGGATTGAAGTCAAGGATCATCATTAAGATTAGAGAAAATAGCACATTAACACCAAAGTTTCCAGATTTTGGCAAAGAAGAGAAGGAGTTTCCTTATTCAATTTTCTGTCAATTTTACTTCTTCTATTTTTTGTAAAATAGTTTATTTGAATGTTGATGATGTTATGGAGACTATGAGTGGCTGATTTAGTTTTAGGGTTTGCTTTTGAACTATTTTCTTATAACTCCTATTTTATTGAATTGAATGAAGTTATCTTTGATGATTGTCGATTTTATTTGTGTTCTTGCAATAAATAGAGAGAGTGAGTAAGATTAATTGTGTAGGATTGCACAATGAAAGTTGGCAACCTATAGACATACAATCATTATGTTAACTTATTAGTTAGAAGAGAGATCTCGATTATGTAAGCAATTACTTTTCATCATTGGGTAGGTTGAGAAATCATCTAATTGATTCCCTTTAATTTGACTAGGGACAATTAATTAAACCTTGAGAGAGGGTAATTAATATATTCGAAAATCTTGAGTGAGACACAATTCGATTAATAAAATAAGATGGAGACAAAATAGGAAAAAAAGTAATCTCTAGTATTTAGATTTTGAATTCCGATTCTTCTGCATTTTGATATTGTCTATTGCTTTATTTTAGTCTTTTAATTTTAATTTGATTTTCCAGATTATTTGCATTAAACAATTTCATTTTTTAAACAAAGTTTTGTCTAAATTAAGTGGTGTCTGAGAATCAATCCCTGTGGGATCGATATCTGCTCTTTTTAGCTATAAGTCACGACCTGTTCACTTGCAAGTTTTGAGCGTAAAACAAGTAGATATGTTTTACCATCAGCAAGTTTTTAGCGCCGTTGCCGGGGATTGATTATTTAACATCTTGGTTAATTTAGCTACTTTGATTTAAGATTTTTTTATACTTTTCCTTGTGTAATTGCAGGTACATAAACACACAGAACACACAAAGAATGAAAGAAGTGAGCAAAGATAAATTTCCCGACATTAAGAGGCATGAAAGAGAATTATGATTAGAAAAGCGTCTTAACTTTTCACAGTAAGATATGACTGAAGAAGGAGAATAAGGAGGACTAAAGAGGACTCTAATGGATTTCATGAGGCTAGGATGTAGTCCTCAAGGAGTGGCAGAACTGGTGGTCTAAGCAAATAATTTCGAGATAAAGTCATCGCTATTCAACATTCTACAAAATAGTATGAAGTTTTATGGGCTATTCAATAAGGATCCGAACCCCACATCATAAATTTCTTATAGATCTGCAACACATTCTAAGTCAACGGAATGTTTGACTATGCGATGAAACTGAGACTATTTTCATTTACGTTGAATGATCGGGCTAAAGCATGGTATAACTCGTTGAACTCAGGCCATATTACAACCTGGGAGCAGCTTGCCCAAGCATTCCTCGCTAAGTATTTTCCTTTAATAAAGATGACGAGGATTATCAAGGAGATTACAAATTTTCAGCAAAACGACGGGGAATCTCTTTACGAAGCTTGGAAGAGATTTAAAGAATTTCAGAGAATCTGTCTCCTTAACAACCTACCGAGAGAGTTCCTGCTTTAGACTTTCTACAATGGAGTGAATCTGAGCACCCAAGGAACCATTGATGTAGTAATTGTGGGTTCATTAATGAGGAAGATAGTGGAAGCAACTAACGATCTTTTTGAGCAACAGCTGCATATGGTCGAGCGAAAGGAGCAGACAAGGGCAGAAGGAATAAAAAGGCATGATACCTATTAACTCTGTTACTGCCTTGCAGGCTCAGATCACGGCTCTTACGAAGCAGCTGAACAACATGCAAGGAGCATCCTCCTTTATAGCGAAGGCGATGCAAATGCAATGTGAGTTGCGTGGGAAGAAATTGGGAAGAAATATCACAACTCAACAGAATGTTTTCTATTAGGAACTGGTGTAACAAACAACTAAATTACCTGGGCCAACCTTAGAAAGGTAATAATCTTTATTCGAATACTTATAATCTGGAGTGAAGAAACCACCCAAACTTTTCTTGGAGTATTAACCATGCAAATGACCAAGAGAGACCACAAGGACCTCTAGAATTCAAGTAATATTGAATTGGAGGAGAGTAAGATGGACAAGATGATTGAAGTGCTAGGGTCCAAATTGGCAGTTAAAGAGGAAAATTAGAAGAGGATGTTTGCAAGCCAAGGGGAGAGTCAAAAGAGGATGGAGGCCAAATTTGACCAAATCTTGAAGAATCATGCCTCATGGATCCATAATTTGGAGGTTCAGGTAGGACAACTTGCTAACGCTTTATCTTTGAGAAATGCAGGTAGCCTAATGAGCAATACTGAGGTCAGATTGAAGGAAAGAATCATGACCATCAATCAGACAAAGAAAAGAAGAAGTGAGCATGAGGAGGAAGCCAGAGCTAAGAGAGAAGGACAAACTGCTTTGGAAGTCTTTCCAAGTGAACTAGTAAGCGAGCTGATTAAGAAGCTTTAACTTAGACTTCCACATTATATTTTTACTCAACGAAAGTCATCTTCAAGTGGAGTAGTGAGGAATTCTAAGGAGGTTGAGTTAAGAGAGATGATGGATATAACAAATCATCTCCAAAAAAAGCTCACATTAATTGAACCGGTGAAAAAAGAGGTCAAAGAGCATATATCAGAAGTTCACACATAGCAAAAAAGAAAGAAGACCTAGGGGAATTTTTCATTTCTTGTAGTATATATGAAGTTAAGATAGATAGGGAATTTATGAAATTGGGAGCTAGTATTAACATGATGCCCTACTTATTCAGTTAAAAGCTAGGTTTAAGAGAGCCAAAGCCCACTAAGACATTAGTGAAAACAACCGACAGAACGGTATACTTGCCGAAGGGAATCATTAAGAATGTTCAAATACGAATTGACAAATTCTTTTTTCCTGCAGACTTCTACATACTGGATATTGGATAAGACGAGGAAACCCTGATGGTTCTTGGATGACTGTCTCTTTCTACTACTCGTTTGATCATTGATGTTGATGGGGGCAAATTAATACTAAGAGTAGGACAGGAGCAGTTAACATTGAAGGTATTAAAGAAAAATTATCACCCTCCTTCATCCCAAATAGACATCAAAGAACCTAAATCCCAAGGTGGATGGGAAGATATTGAGGACCCTAGGAATGCATGTAAGAAGAAACGATCACATAGGAGAAGGCATAGGAAGGAAAACAAAAAGGAAGGTGGAATTTATACCAAGGTAGCTCATCTACAAAGTTTGAGATTAGTTTCTGTGCTGCTACCATACCAGCCATTTGAGCCTCCATGAGCATCAAGGAGAGTCAAGTTACCGACGTTAAAAGAAGCATTACATAGGAGGCAACCCATGGATGTTTAATTTCTTTTGGTTGTCTTCGTCTAGTTATTTTTTTTATTTATTCAATTAAGGTTGTGCTTGAAATGAGTTTGATTCATGTTCAATTTGGTTTTTGTTAAAATTTCAACTTGTTTTCTTTTCAAAATTCTTGTTGATGATATTAATTTGATGTGTTTCTAGGTTGTGTGATCATAGAGAACCAATCTCAAGCTTGGAAGAAGGTTTGGAATTGTGAGAATCACTTGGATTGATTCCCACGATTGTGAGAAATCTTTCTAGAAAGTTTCCGGGGAGACAACCCATGATCGTGGGAAATGTGGTGATTCCCATGATTGTGGGAATTCTCTCCAAGAATTTTATGGAGAGAAATCCCACAATTCCCACGATCGTAGGAATTCCATCTAGGAGGGAAATTTAAACTTCCCTCCCATTTTCTTCTTTCACCCATTCTCAAAATTTTCGCTCCTTCACTCTCTAACCCACAAAAATCCTCCTCTCACTCTCTAAACTCTTCATTTTTTCTTAAGATTATTGGTATTGTATTCATTTCTTTTCATTAATCTTACAATCTTTTCATATGTTCAGTAAAGGTAAGTCTAATTTAGCGGTAGCTTATCGGGCCCCATTCTTAATTTACTCGGAAGAAGAAGGTATGTGTTTCTGAGACTTTATGACTGGAGAAATAGTTGCTGCTAGATATTTTGATTTTTGAGTGTTAGAAAACATAAGAGTGAGGCCAAAAATTGAGCATCTAGCTGCAAAAATAGGTTGGAATAGGTTCATCTAATGTAACGTGCCTATCAATCCTATGATGACCATTAAGTTTTTCAACAGTCCGATATAACCCTAAAATGGACGTTTTTTGGTTTAGGTTATTTGGTACTATTTAAAAAATAGGATTATATTGTCATGTGTAATATTTTCGATTTGAAAAATACAAAACTTTTGGATAATCACACTGATTTTGATGTGTATTCTTATTGGAAAACTCTAACGGGGGAAGAAAATTTTAACTCTATGGATGCATCGAATTCTTTAATACATAGTGCCGAATATTTGCTCTTGCATAATTTTATATGCTTAATTGTGTTCAATAAAACTAAAACCAACAAATATTCGGCTAAATAACTTTTCTTTTTATGGTGCATGGATCAAAAAGTTAAAATCAACACACCTTTTAGAATTTTTCGATCAATAGTAAGTGTTGTCAATAAAATAAGTTCATATTTTAGAATGTCGCATGTTGTTACTGCTTTAGCTCATTATTATAACCTTAATGTGGAAGAGGTGCGTACAATGCCACACGATATGTTTGACATATCGTATTTGAGACATTTTGAGATTGTAAAGGTCCATTTTATGAAATTCCGAAATTCTCATATGCATACTCCAGTGAGAAACAGGAGGGGAACCAATATAGCCGCTTGCTGACCCTCCACCCAGAGGAAAAAACAGAGGAGGAGGATTGAGTGCACCAAGAGAGGTCAACCGATTTCAACAAATCCTAGACTAGATGGCTGTCAATTCTCAACAGATGACGTCCTAACTAAATGTGCTCAGCACCTAAATGTGGAAAGTCCACAAGGAGTATCGTAGCTTGAAGAAGAGGTTCCTTAGCTTCTATCGGAGGAACAATTTTGAAGCTCCTTCACCAACGCCGTCACCACCATCATCTGAATAAACTTTTCTTACCCTTTCATTTTTATATTTTTTTTCTTTTTTTGGTTTAATTTCATCTTTTTTCAGGTTTCATGTCTTTTTTCTATTTAGTTTACTGTAATTTTTGTTTAGTTTGATGTCATTTCTGTGTTTTAATTTTTTTGTTTGGTTTGAGGTCATTTTTCCTTATTTGGTGGTTGACTTTTCACAATGAGGACAATGTGAAATTTAAGTGTCGGGAGGTGATATTGACTTTCTTAATTGCATTGTTTGCATTTTGTTAAATAGGATGCATGTTTAGGCATATCATGTGCTTTATGTCAGCAATGGAACCACATTTGAATCATTTTGATGAATATTGCCATGAGATTCTGCCATGCTAATTGGAATTAGATTGAATGCATGCTTGAACTCGGATTAGGCTACTTGAATAGAAAGTGAACCATATAGAGTGATGAAAAGTAGTTGGTTACATAAGCTTAGTCACAACTTGACACTTGAACAATGAGGTAATGTAGGGATGCATAATGAGTTTTCATTTGAGCCAATGTGAGGATTGAGCCATATGACTCCATCCATAGTCATTCTATTTCTTTGTTGAGTGATACATCTTTAGGTTATTACCTTCAGAACTTGCTTTGAATCGGTTTAAGTCTACTGGATGCATACTTAATAGAGATGATTAAGGCCATCTTTGTGTTAACCCTTGGCTTAAATGACCTACCAGTTAATTATCCCTTGCTACCTCTGTTGAGCCTTAACCTTTTGTTTCTTGAAAGTACCCAAAATTTTAAAAATTTAAACCTTTTTAACTTACCCATTCACAAGCTTAGTAGAGTATTAAGTAATACATTAGTTGTGATCGTTGTGAAATTTCCCGATATGAGTTGCATATATTTCTACCTGTGGATTACAGTGTATATAGTGCTATTTTGATTCATAGTTCTTCCATGTATTTAAAAAGGGAAAAATAAAATAAAATAAATGTTGAAAAGAAAAGAAAAGAAAAAAGTGAAGGAAAAGAAAAGAAAAAGGAAGTGAGTAGTATAAATAAGTTCAAAATATTAGTTATATTCGTATATCTTAGAGTTATGTTTTGTTATCCCATTTTATCCGCTTTTTACTTTACGAATGCTTGTGCTTAACCTTTGTTTCCATCTTTACCTACCTTAACCCTTACCACATTACAACCCTAAACAAGTCCTTTTGCTCTATTTATGCATGCAATCATTGTAGAGGAGAATTAGTGTATTAGCAAGCCTATGGCAGTGTAGTTTCCTATAGGAAGTTTGAGCGAAACACTAACCATCAAACACCTGAGAGAACTGAGTGAAAATCGTGAGGAAATTTCATTTTTCACCTTTACTTGTCTTGAGTGATGGTGTTAGTTATTGAGTTTGCTTATTTACACCAATGAAAAAGTAGTCATAATGTATTAACGTGATATTTAAGTTGGCTTAAATTTAAGAGATTGTATGCTTTGATCTTTATGAAAATGAAGTGATAAAATTGAGTAGCTATATTTATTTTGCTTGAGGACAAGAAAAGTGTGGGGATGTTGATAGTTATGCATTATTATATGTTTTCATAGTTAGTTGGCATGTGTTTTCTTGCATACTTGTTAATTATTATTGTAGTTTAGGATTCATTTTGTATGTTTTCGTTTAGTTTGATTTCCATTATTATTCTTTTATGTTTGATGTTAATTAGGGTAAGAATTGAATACTTTTTATGTATGAAGGAAGATGGAGCAACTTGAAGATTGAACTAGAGATCAAAGAGGATAAGATAAGAGGATTCTATCTATTGTGAATTCTGACGATCGTGGGAATCATGACAATTCCCACGATCATGGGAATTACAATCGAAGACAATACGCGGGGCTTTATTAAACTTAGGTTTTTGGACTATTAAATCATAATTAAGCCTCCATATTAGAAGGGAGATGAAACCCTTCTATAGAAGCACCATCCTTGAGTGAAGAACACATGTTTGGAGCCTTGAGGAAGGATTGAAGTCAAGGATCATAATCAAGATTGGAGAAAACAGCACATTAACACCAAAGTTTCCAGACTTTAGCAAAGAAGAGAAGGAGTTTCCTTATCCAATTTCCTATCAATTTTACTTATTCTATTCTTTGTAAAATGGTTTATTTGAATGTTGATGATGTTATGGAGACCATGAGTGGCTGATTTAGTTTTAGGGATTACTTTTGAAATATTTGTTAGAACTCCTATTTTATTGAATTGAATGAAGTTGACTTTGATGATTGTTGATTTTATTTATGTTCTTGCAATAAATCGAGAGAGTGAGTAAGATTAATTGTGTAGGATTGTACAATAAGAGTTGGCAAGCTATAGACATATAATCATCACATTAATTGATTAGTTAGAAGAGAGATCTCGACGAATTCAATTAATCACCCATAGGATAATTTAATAACTAGTTGAATCGGTAGAGTCATTGGGTAAGTTAAGAGATCGTCCAATTGATTCCCTTTAATTCGATTAGGGACAATTAATTACACCTTGAGAGAGGGTAATTAATACATTCAGAAATCTAGGGTGAGACACAATTCGATTAATAAAATAGGAGGGAGACAAAATAGGAAAAAAAGTAATCTCTAGTTTTTAGATTCTTGAATTCTGATTCTTCTGCTTTTTGGTATTATCTATTGCTTTATTTTAGTCTTTTAATTTTAATTTAATTTTCTAGATTATTTTCATTAAACAATTTCGTTTTTTAAAATTTTTTTATCTAAATTAAATGGTGTCTGGGCATCAATCCCTATCAGATCGATATCTATTCTTTTTAACTACAGGTTATGACCTGTTCACTTGCAATTTTTGAGCATAAAACAAGTAGATATGTTTTACCATCAACATAAGCCTAAGCAATTACTATTATGAGATATGGTAAAGTGATTGACAATCATATTGAGTTTCCTTTGAGATGCCTGACACCCATGATTAAGAAAAGGAAAGTCTCACACAAGAAGAAGATGAGCAAATTGAGAAGAGCAATGGGAGAAACTCTTCAAGTCATACTTAAAAGTGTAAAACAACTTAAGCATAACACTAAGGATAATGAAGGACAAAAATTGCATAAGGCGACCGATCTTTATTGACCACCAATTACATATCCAAGTCGCCTTAAGAAATTGAAACAAGATGTGTAGTTTTCCTATCCATATCATATGGTTTCTAAGGTTAATGTTAATGTGCCCTTGTTAAATGTGATTAGGAACATTCCGGCTTATGTCAAATTCTTTAAGGAACTAAGCACCAAGAAAAGAAAGTTTAAGCCTAACGAAAAGGTGTTAGTTTTGAAAGTAGCAAGTGCAATTTTGCAGCCAAATTTACCCCCTAAATTAAAAGATCAAGGACATTTAATCGTGCAAGTATCTATAGGTAATGGTGATGAGGTTAAGGGTATGCTTGATCTTAGAGTGAGCGTAAACCTCACTTTACTTACAAGAAACTAGATCCAGGACAATTAAGACCAACCAATATGTGCACACAATTAGCTGATAGGTCAATCTGTTATCCAAAAGGAATAATGGAATAAGTGATGGTGAAGGTTAGTGGATTGATTGTTCCTATAGACTTTGTGGTTTTAGACATAAAGGAGGTTAAACAATAAGGAATGGAGCACACCATTCTCCTAGGGAGGCCTTTTATGGCTACTACTAATACTTTGATTGATTTGAAGAACGAAAATCTAAACATGACTATGTTAGGCGAAACAGTAGAATTTTTAATCTTTAATATTGAACCTATTCCTACTGCTGTTTCTGAAGGTTGTTCTTTTGTTGATCAAGTTAATGCTGCATATTGTGATTTTTCCTCGTAAAAAAGAAGGAAAGAAGTTAGATTGGGGTAAGGGGACTGATGAATGCTACCAATTGCTAAAGGATGCAGTTAAGGAAGTACTTGGAAAATTCTTGGAGATGAATCCATATGAAGAGGAGGAAACAGTGGAATCAATCACTTTGAGTGACCCACCTTGAGTATGACCATTGGGGCGTCCAGCTATAAGATGTTAAAGAAGCAACCTATTTAATTTCTGTTTATTTTTCAATGATTTATTTGTAGTTAATTTTCTTAGTAAACCTTAACTTAGTTTGTCTTCTTTGTGTGTGCAGGCGTACTCTCCTGTCTCTTCTATATGTTTTCCTTTCAGTTGTTCTTCATTCCTTGATGCAATACACCATGCTCCACACTAAATCAAAACAATGATCACCTCCACATTTGCATCGTATTTCAATCCCTTTCTTTGTTGTTTGTCAGTTTAATTTCTTTTAGTTTTAGTTCTTGTCCTTGTTTGTGTTAATTTTTTTCTTTTGTCTTAGACCCCTCTTTTACTTTTTTGTATCACATTAGAAATAGTGTGATGCTCAAGTGTTGGGAGAGTATTAGTTAAAAATAAAAAAAATAAAATTTATTTGTGTATTGTGTGTTTGTTTTCCCATTTAATGTTTAGAGATGCATGATCATTAAATGAACTCGATCGGGATTAGAAATAAATTATATGAGTGAATAAGTATACTAGCATGCTTGGAATGATTTTTTTTTAGATTTCGGTTAAAAGGACATTAGCTTGTTGTAATAGATGAATGATAATTTTCTTTGGTAAGAATTTGGGCCATTTGAAATATTTACACCAAATTCAAATATTCTTTGTTGAGATTGTTCTTTCATGATTGAGGAACTCTAGAACTTGTTTGCAAATGCTAGTTGAGATCACATAATCTTATGAAAATGTTGAAATGATGAAGGCAATTAGGATTTACCTCTTTTGCTTAAAAAGCCACCATGATGTGACCTTTAATAAACCCCCTTTGAGCTTAACATGAAACCTTTTCTTTCTTTAAAGCCAAAATATAAGTCTCGACCTTATTATTTATCCTCTTCCTTGTACCTACCATAAGGCAAGTTGAGCATTTGAATGTGTATGAATGGGTTTAGGGAATAATTGTTTGAAAAACTATGTGGGAATCATAGTGTTTAGTTGGTTTTTGAGTTAAGAATAGGTAGTGTTGTAATAATATGTATTGCTCCTCTACTTTTTTTCTCTTCTAAACTTGATCTAGTTCTAAATAAATAAATGAAAAATATAGAGAAAAAGAGAAAAATTAAGAAAAAAGAGAAAAGAGAAAAAGAAAAGAAAAGGAAAGGAAATAGGAAAGAAAAGAAAGGAAGAGAAGATGACCAAAAATGAAAAAAGAGGAGAGAAGTAAAAAAACAAGAATTGAGTGTTTTATAGTTCATTGTTTTGTGTTATTTTAAATGCTCAATTTGTGTTGTGGTTTTAAACTACAATTTTCCTTTTACCTACCTTTAGCCCTGCCCTATTACAACCTAAATAAAGACCTTCAGATTGATGCTTGTGTTTGATATAAGTAGTCGAGATTGGATTGGTAGGCAAGTTTATGATAGATGCCTTACATGAAATAAACGATAAGTGAATACATATCCCACCTTTGAATGCTTGAGAGGATGTATGGTGGAGTGAATATCTATCACACTTGTTGATGGTTCTTTAAATTGAAGTGCTTGTTGATTTTGGCTAAATATGCGAAGAATAGCTTGTTCATAGAGTATTATGAGTTTTAAGTTCTTAGGTTGTGTTTATTGAAATGATTGTTGATATCTTAGACTATTATTTGGAAAAATTATTGTTTCCATTGTTTGTTTTTATAGTCTAGTGTTCTTTATTTTGCTTGAGGACAAGTACCTATTATTCAATTTAGCTCTAAACTTAATAGATAATATTGCTTTAATTAAACATCACATCTTTAAATAATTAACTTTGATTCTTTCAAAGACTTAGTGTTTCATATCTAATATGAAATCTTAATAATTGAATAAATTGGAACTACTTAAGGAAAGTTATTATAGTAGGCATAACTATGGAACAAATAAATATTACATCAAATAATATCTTATATTGTATTTTCCTCCTTAAATAAATCCATACTCTTATAGAATTTTGTTATGAAGTTATTCACCAGAGAATCTCATTCTCTATAGATAACCAAAAATTTAAAACTCACCACATTAATCTCATCAAAATGCTTCAGCATTCTTAATGCTTAATTTCTATTTAAATTTAATTAATTTGAACATTTTAAAAAATTAAATCATTATTTCATTTAATATATGTGATATAGTTATTAGTAATCTAATGAAATACATATACCATCCTTTTATAAATTGTTATTCCTTCCAATACATCACATATATAAATTTAACAATTTAATAACATTATCATCCTTTTAATAAAGGTTGATTTGGTTATTCCTCAATTTAACAAGTTTCATAAGTTCCATTTGATTCATAATCAAAACAATTCATATACCCTTATATGTAACTTTATGATTGTCATCAACATTTATTTATTAACACCATTTTTCTTTTAAAAAAACTATATGGTTCTCATTACGTTCCTTTAACTAACATGACATAAAATAATAGTCTTTGTTATCCTCACTTAACGATAAGCATAAGTCTCCTTTGATTTGACACATCTAAACTCTTTGTGTAAACTTAGATCAACTATTTTTACTCAAAAATCTATGTCTTATCATGTTTTGAACTTTCTAGCAAAGTTAATTCTGAATTCAATATTAAGTACTCATAAGCATGAATTAGACATATATATCATCTCTATGATATTAAATATAAGCAAGAAAATTCATGCAATTATTTTTCTATTAATGAAAACTAATTATCATACTATATGAATTACTTTTAATTGTATTTCGTATTATGCTTTTAGTAGGCTAAAATAATTAAAACAAATTTATCAAGGTACTGTATCTTTTATCTTTACTTTATGCAACTATTACATTGTGCTATCATAGTGCTGACATACATCTTACATCTTATCATTGAAGTTTATGAGATGTTAGTTAACTCAAAATGTCATCCTATTTTTTCATCTATATGATATTGGCATATCTGTAAAACTTTGTCAGCAAATCCTAAACAAGGATTAATAGAAAAAATGCATAATTGAAATAAAATTTTTTTATATGACTTTGAATCCAATTGAACATTATTTCTAGTTATCTTGACTCATTTAACAAATTTTAATTGAAATCAATTTTTAATAAATTATGATTCTAATGTAATATAATTTAATATAACTTATTTTTCAAAATTTAGCAAGACATTATAATCTAATTAGAAAACTATTTCTAATCTAATTAGAAATTACTTTTCCTTAATTATAAAAATATTTTCTAATATTAAAAGGAAACTACTCTCAAAATTAATAAAAATTTTAAATTAAATTGAGAAATTCGTATATATTAATTATTTAGGATTAATTTTTAATTAATTAATTAGAAAATTTTTCAAAAAATGTTTTAAAAGCCCATTTTTTCTTAATTAATAAATGAAAAACTTTTCAAAATTTAACCCAAAAATGATTTTCTAATAAATCAAGAAACTTATTATTCATAAATAAAGAAATAATTTTTAAATAAATAGAATAATAATTATCTAAAAAATAAGCCATAAATTTAAATTATCTCAATCAGATTGAAATAATTAAACTTAATTAAGCAAAATCTTTCTTAATTACTTAAGAAAAAACTTTACTTAATTTTAAGGAGTATAATTAACTACTTTCATTCCAACTGAAAATAACTAAGTTTAACTTTATAAATAACTTCTTAAAATTTAAATAGGAATCAATTTAATTATCAATCTTAATCATATTAAGTAAATAATCAATATAATTATAGAATTTGTTTTGGATTTAAAACTCCTTTTACATTATGTTTGATTGTGAGCTATTTTTAGGCAGGATTATGTTGAAGTTTAAAATAAAAACCTTCTTTACTGTAAGCTTACATATTGTATATTATAGTATAAAAAGTATCGTCCTATGAGGATTGCAATAGTCACCCAACAATTCTTGTAAACTTTGTTTAAGGAAAAATACTAGTTGTAGGTTGCATGCTATTTTAATAGGCATATTAGTATGCTTTTAGTTATTAATCAATTGATTAAAGCACGTTTAGGTTTAGAATTGTGTTAGTTGATTAGATATTTATCTTTTGAGTGTCAGCTTTAATTTTGCGTGTTTGAGGTGCTTTGATGCATTTGCTATTGTTTGAGATCATATATTAAAGAATGGAGAGGATTTCGAGGAAGCTCGATGATTGTGATAGAGACTATTTTAGCAGGCCACGATCGTGGCCTACAGGGCTACGGTCATGCCCTGTGTGAGGACAAACGCAAACAGACCTCTCAAACTTAAATTTTTACTAGTTATTTCGGACTTTTGGGCCCCAGGTAAAATATATTTTTTTACCCCAATTAGCAAAAGACTATATAAGATAAAAGAAATGACCTAGAAAGGCAACCTTCATTTTGCCACTTTGGGAAAAAGCTAAAGAAAAGGAAGAAGGAAGAGAAAGGAGAATAGAGAGAAGGTGGAGCTTTAGTTGCTGCTTCAACCACCATTCCTCTAAGTTATCATTTCTTCTTTTCATCTTTTATTTCATTCATTTGATGCATGAGATGGAATTGATAATGAAGAATCTTGGTTTAAGGATGTTCTAACTTTTAGGGATTTATACTTGATTCAATGTTATTCTAGTTGCTTTTGTTGTTAGTGATGTTCGGTGTTGTGATTATTTGTCGTAATTGTATGCTTTGGTAAAAAATCAAGAGTGTGAATTGAATGTAAAATGATTAGGTTGGTTAATAAGAGTTAAACAATCTAATAGACCATCCAAATAATCAAATCAATAATTATACACAGAGAGATCTCGTGTGAGGACCCAGTTGTTTATTGGAATGCTTATGAACTAATTAGATTATGGGTTGTTTTGTCAATCGAGAGACTAAATGTTCGGTAATTCAACTTAATTAGGATTTATGATTTAGGGCTTAGTGATTACAACTCGAGAGAGACTAATCCACCCTTCGAAAGTATGGGACCGAAATCGCATGAACACAAAAAGTGACTAAGTTAGCATTGACGATAGGTTAAATCCCCTTTTTCATAATTTGTTAATTTTCTTTGTTTTAATGTCAATTGTCAATTAGTGTTGCTTAAATTTGATTTCTTACATTAATTTAGATTTCTCATTTCAATCACTTCATATTCAATTGTTTACTTTTCTGTTTAGCTTTTATTTTCATTTTAATTACACTTTTATGCCTTAGACAAATTAGGATTTGATTAGTTCACTAATTCCTCATGGGATCGACCACTTACATACTAAGCTACGACCTATGCGCTTGTGAAATATTAAAGGTTTTATAAGATTAAAACTTTCTCAATAGAAAACAATAAGAAAAATCACTAAAAGTTAAACTAAAAACAATAATTGATAATTAGACAACGAAATAAACAATAGTGAATTAGTTGATTAATTAATGATGAAAACTAGTAATTACTTATAGTCTTTTATATTTTCATTTTACCTTCTTGATTTAATACTACTTGACCTTACATATCCAGTTATTATGATTACCTTCTCTCAAGATCTAACTAAATAATCCTAATTGTGATCTTTCAATCTATCAAAACTCTTCCTAATAATGTAAATATATGGAGGCCAATAAGCATATCTTAAGTTGGTACGAAAATGGGATCGCCTATAGTTGGATCGAACCTGCATCTTTAGCCCTTAGATCGGCGGTGGAAATTGTCAAGCTGGAGTACGGTAAGGGTAAAAGGAATTTCCAGTGGAGCAGTGAAATACGTGTAATCCTATGGGTATCTAGTAAACAATTAAGATCTCTCTTTAATTACCTATTAATTTGATGTTATAGGTCTATTGAGGCACTAGCTTTCGTTGTGCAACATAACATAAATAATCCAATATTATCTCTCAATTCAAATTGAATATAAAGAAATAAACATCATAAGCATATTTCATTAAATCAAGAATGTAAAGTTTAACAAATAAATCAAGAGTAATTCCTAAAAAGAATTTAGCAATCCATAAATGCATCTATATATGCCACTTAAGTCATCATTAACATTTAACAACAAAAAATAATTAAAGATAAGAGTAAAGAATTGAATATAGATGTGTTCTTTTCTTTGCTTATGCTAGAATTCTACATATGTTGTTTTTCAGATTTTGGTATTTTTGATCTCCTCTTTTATGTTTTCCGGTCATTTTTGATATTTTTCTCTTCCTTTTTATTCTCTTAAACCTTCTAAGGTTCTTTCTAAGGTTTCTCCATGTGTTTTTGTTCCAAAAATAGTCTTGAATTGTTAAAAGTACAAAAAACTTGTGATATGGAAGAGCTGAAATTTGCTTTTTGCACAATCATGCACTGCCTTGCTCCAGCTTTATGTCACTATCGTGTATGCTAAAGAGCTCACCAACGTGTTGCTACTTTATGCATGATAATGCCAGATGTTATTCTCTAGTTCCTTTTTTATCTTTTCTTCAGTTTTTCCTGTCTCCATTTATCATCAAACACATTAGACAACCTTTAAAACACACAATTAAGATCATACTCTTTCCTAAAAAAATCATTCAAATAAAACACATAAAATACAAACAAGAATATAAATATATGTCCTAAACACATAATTATAATCTAAGAAAACACCTAAATAAAAAATTTAACACCTAAATTTAAATGAATTTCATTATAAGTGCATCCAAACAAGTGTCATAAAGTGAAAGAATAAGTATAATATTATAACCAATATAAATATTCACCTCAAAGACACTCAAAACACAAACGTCACAAGCTAATGTTTCCTTACAAACTAAACAATCATGTTCATAGAGAAGCTAATTCCTTCCAATTTCATGCGATTAACACATTCACACAATGCAAACATCATGCTAACATAATCACAAACTAATAAAATGAAAATAAACTAAAATAATGCAAATGCAAATGCAAAGTCACACACAAATGATATGCAATTGCATATATGTCCCCACATTTGAACAACACATTTTTCTCAATGTGAAAATGATACATAGCTAAAAATAACAAATGTAAAAAAATATAACCAACAAAAATAAAAGGAATAAAAACAAGGGAAAGAATACTTATGGAGATTGTGGTGGTGATGGCATCGGAGAAGGTAAGTGGACACACTTCATGTCACGACCATCGATCATTTTAACTCACTGGAAAAATAATACAAGAAAGGAAAATATGCTCACAAAATCATAAAAACCACCCAAAATATAACATTCTAATTTTAAGGTCAATAACTTGGCCATTTCAGCTTAATTTTTCAACCAGCTCCTCTTTTGAATGTTAATGTCCTATGCATCATCACATTAGGACTTATGCTTCTTATGTACAAAATTTTTCATTCCATTCCATGACTCTCATTCTCTTTCTAATTGTCTCTACCACTCTTTTTACTTGTTCCTCATCAGTTTTCAACTCTGGAATGGGTGGTTTCTCAATGGAGGGTATTATAGGTGCTTTCATACTTACAAATGATTTTTGTTTTAATTTATCATAGAAGTCCTCCTTTCCTAGTTTTCCTTCATCTTTGTTGATTGAAAAACATACTACTAGTTTTATGCTCAAAACTGTAAGTATACGAGCCACAACTTGTAGTAAAATGCATATATCAATCCTACAAGGATTGTGCTTAGGCACCATTTAATTCAGGTTGCTCTTTGTTTAAGAACCAATTTTAATGAATATAAATTAAAAAATTAAACTAAGTTAAACAACTAATAATGAACAAATGATAACGCAAAAGTGCATAAACTTGGAATTCAAGATTTGACAATTAGAGATCACTTTTTTCCCTATCTTATTTCCCTTCTATCTTGTTAATTGAATTGTGCCTCACCTAAGATGTCCGAATGTATTAACTACCTTTTCTCAGGGTGTAATTAATTTCTCATAACCAAATTAAATGGAGTTGATTAAGCAATCTCTCAATCTATAAAATCAATCCATCAATTCAACTAGTTATGAAGTTATCCTATAGGTAATCAACTAATTAGCCAAGGTCTCTCTCTAACTAATCAATTAACTTGATAAATGTTGGTCTGTAAAGTGCCAATTCTCATTGTACAATCCTACACAATTTTTCCAGCTCAATTTATCAATACATTGCAAGGTATAAGTTCAATATTCATCAAAAGCATCTATCATTCAAATTAACAAAATAAGAGTTCAATAAGTAGTTCAAAAGTAATCTCTACAAATAACCCAACTACTTATAATGTCATTAACATCCCTAACAATCAAAAAATCCATAATAAAGATGCTAGAAGAGAAAAACGAAATAGATCTAAATGAAGCAAACTCTTTTTCTTCTTTGCCTGAATCTGGAAAATCTGGCATTAATTTGCTCTTTGCCCAATTTTGAGTGGAAATCTTGATTCTCTACCTTTCTATATGCTTTAACACTATGTTTTTACTTAAGAAGGCAAGTCTTCATGATCATATCTTCAACCCTATGGGTTTATGACCTTATATAGTCACGAAACCCTAATAATAAGTGAAACCGTATGTATCCTCGGGCTAGTTATCCCACAATCGTGGGAATTAGCATGAATCCCATGATCCTGGGTTCTTGTGTTACAATTCCTCTTCTCTTCGCCTCTCTTGGTTTCTAGCTCAATCACAAAGTTAGCCACCCTTCATTCCTACATCAAAATGATCAATTCTTACATTAAATCATCATCAAACATAAAATAACAACCATAAAGATCAAACTAAACAAAAACATACAAAATAAGTCCTAAATCACAACAATAATAACCTATTATGCAAGAAACACATGCCAAATACTTAGAAAAACACACACTAATGTGCAATTATCAACTTCCCCACACTTAAATCTTTGTTTGTCCTCAAGAAAAATCAAACACAACTAATCAATTCCATCACTTCATTTTCACAAAGATCAAAGCATGCAATCTCTCAAAGTTTGGCCAACTCAAATGTCAAGCTACTACACGTATCATGACTACTTTATATTAGTGTACATAAGCAAACTCAACCTATAACACCATCACTCAAAGATAAGTATAAACGTAAAATGAATTTTCCTCACATTTTTAGACATTTCTCTCAAGTGTTTGACGGTTAGTGTTTCGCTCAAGCTCCCTATAGGAAACTACACTACCATAGGCTTACTAATGCACCAATTCTCCTCTATAATGATTACATGCATAAATAAATCAAAAGGACTTGCTTTGGGTTTTAATGTGTTAAGGGCTAAGGTAGGTCAAAAGGGGTAAAGGGTTTAGCACAAGCATTCGTAAAGTAATAAGTGAACAAAGGGATAACAAAAGATATTTTTGAGATACAAAAATGTAAATATACTACTACTCCACACTTATTGATGCTACTAAAATGTTCTTCCTTTTTCTTTTCTTTAAATTGAAGAAACAATGAACAGTAGTAGTATAAAGAATCCCCATCACTTTGTTGAAAATTTGTGATTTCCTCTATGATTCTCGATGTCTTGGTCAAGGGGAAGTATTTAGCAAGGAAGGCTTAGGCTAACTATTCCCAAGTAGTGATCTGCCTTAAGCTGAGTGAGCTATACCATGCCTTTTTCTGATCTCTCAAAGTGAAAGAAAACAACTATAACCTCATGGCATCGTCAGACATCCCATTAAACCTAAAGGTGTAGTAGATCTCTAAAAAATTTATAAGATAGGCATTGGGATCTTGTTGGATAGCCCATAAAATTGCATACTACTTTAAAGTATGTTGAGGAACGCTGGTTTGATCTCGAAATTATTAACTTGAATTGTTGGCCTTACAACTCCTTGAGGACTAAAAACTGGCCTCATAAAGTCCATCAATATCCTCTCAAATCCTCCTTGCTTTCCTTCTTCTGCCATATTTCTTTGTATATTTTCTTGGCCCTTTGCTCTTCTCGACTCTTGTTCGTGCCTTGTGATATCAGATAACTCTTCACCACTAAATTTAGTAGATCTTCACATGCTCCTTGTGTTCATACACCTGCAGATAAACAAGGAAAAGTATAAAAAACGTCTTAAATCAAAGTATCCCAAACTAAATAGGATATTAAACAAACAATCCCCGATAACGGCGCAAAAAACTTGTTTATTGAAAAATAGACTATTAGTTTTACGCTCAAAACTGCAAGTATATGGGTCGCAACTTATAGTAAAAAGTGGATATCGATCCCACAAGGATTGTGCTTAGGCACTATTTAATTCAGGTTGCTCTTTGCTTAAAAACCAATTTTAATGAATATAAATTAAAAAATTAAACTAACTTAAGCAACTAACATTGAACAAATGATAACGCAAAAGTGAAAAAACTTGGAATTCAAGATTTGACAATTAGAGATCAAAATTTCCCTATCTTATCTCCCTTGTATCTTGTTAATTGAATTATGCCTCACCTACAATATCCTAAAGTATTAACTACCCTTTTATAAGGTGTAATTAATTATCCCTAACCAAATTAAATGGAGATGATTAAGCAATCTCTCAATCTACAATATCAATCCTCCAATTCGAATAGTTATTAAGTTATCCTATGGGTAATCAACTACTAAGCCAAGATCTCTCTCTAGATAATCAATTAACTTGATGAATGTAGGTCTATCAAGTGCTAATTCTCATTGTACAACCCTACACAATTTTCCCAGCTCAATTTCTCAATATATTGCATGGTATAAGTTTAACATTCATCAAAAGCACCTATCATTCAAATCAATAAAAAGGAGTTCAACAAGTTGTTCAAAGGTAATCTTTACAAATAACTGAGCCACTCATAATGTTATTAACATCCCTAACAATCAAACAATCCATAATAAAGATGCTAGAAGAGAAAAATGAAATACATATAAATGAATCAAACTCCTCCTCTTCTTTGCTCAAATTTGGAAAATCTGGTGTTGGTGTGCTCTTTGCCCAATTTTGAGTGGAAATTTTGATTCTCTACCTCTCTATAGGCTCTAACTTTACATTTTACACAAGGAGGCAGGTCTTCACAATCATCACTTCAGCCCTAGGGGTTTATTGTTGGCTCCGGGTCTCCGTTTTTATTTCTTAGCGACAAGGTGCCAAAATTGGGGGAGTTTTTAAATAAAAGTATATATATATAAACTAACATCAAGATAAAAAGAAAACAATTTCTTAGTGGGAGTAAAAACAATTAAACAAACAAATAAATAAAATAAAATAATAAAATAAAAAATATGCAAGGCTTGTCCCAAAAATGCACGGGCGTGCATTTGATAATGCATGACTGTGCATTTCTCACAGCCATGCATTAAACAATGCATGGCTAAAGAAACAAAGAGTCGCGATCATGCATGTGCACAATCGCGATATTTTATAAACAGTAGTAGTTCGTCGCAATCGTGCATATGCATGATCTCGACATTCATGAAAAATTAGGGTTGTCACGAACTTGCATGTGTACGATCGTGCAACCTTGACTATACACTCCTACTTCAATTTATCCTAACTTTTAATTCCGAAGTCTAAAAATTATAAACTTTATGTCGTTAGAAATCTAAGAGAAAGAGCTACAACTTTTATGAAGATAATTTTGTCAAATTCTACCTAAATCAATATAGTTTATTCATTAAAATTTCAAAATACATTTTTCATCCCCTTTTTCCTTTCTGCTATCTATAAAAACTATTACCTATGTCAAAAAGAAACCAACAACATAAACCATACATACAAAACTCCAATTAAAACAATTACTTTAGAAAAAAATCTATTCAAAAGTCTTCAACGTCTATCAATTTCATTCCCAACCAAAAAAATATAGCAATTTTAACAGAAGAGGAATTTAGACATGAGCAGACGAATATTTCTTCTAACCCTTACTATCATTAATTTCTCAAATAAAATAGAGTATGTACATTGCTCCAATTGCAGACAAAAGCCACATCAGTAGCATAATACAAAAATGCAACATGGATGCTCATGCCTAACATGCTTATAAAGCTACCAAAAATGATCCAACTAACTTAATTACAAAAGATGAGCTTCTTGGAGATTTGCCGAAGTTTTTGCAAGGTTCACTTTTGATCTGCTGATTCTTGCACCTAAAAAGTGGAAAATGATGGGGTGAGTTGCGAAACTCAGTGGCTAATACATTTATAGCCATCAGTGATGAGCCATATACACACACAACCAAGCATATTTATATACATCAATCCAGTTCATAGAACACTTAATTTAAATTACAGTCACATAATCCATATCATATAATTTACAATCATCAAACAAAACATTCAATTATAAATCATGCTCAGCAACTCACAATAAAGTACATAACAATATGGCTTAAGAGAATCCCATAAAACAAAATGATGAAACTGAAGTTTACACCATGAACAGAATGAGTTCATTTTTTGGTGCTCATATGCCACAAGCGGGCAGCCGGGAGAAAGCTTTAGGTTAACGTACACGTGATGAACGGAATGATATCTCTCTTGTCCACACAAGCAAACTTCTGATGCTTACATATTTTATATCATAATCGTATTTTCATGCTTCTTAAATTTTCTATTTTTTATTAACATCAAAACAGGAGAATTCTTGCAAAGCAAACATGATATTAAATTAACAAAATATTTTTCCCACATTCACATTGATAAAAAGGAAAGCATTTAAGTACACACAAAAGCAAATAATTTAGCTCATCAACATAATGACTATAAACGTATTACCCACCTATTTACTTGTAACTCCAAGATCAACTTTGTCTTTCCTCTTATTCTTGCCATGGACGTTCTTGGTTCCCTTCTAACAAACATATTTTCATTCAAACATCATATACGAATATAACTTCCATAAATCTCTATTATCCAAAACTAAGCTTAGACTTAATCTACTCTTAGTTTATCTAAGCTAGAAGAACTAAGATCTAGTTAAAATTTTAATAAAAATCTAAGAATATAAATATCTTGTTCCTCTTCTTTCTCTCTTCATTTTTAGTACATAAAAACCTAGTTTCTCTGCTTTCTTTTTCTATCAAAACAAGAAAATAGATAAAGGATTACCTAAGACTCAACTGAACCTTCTTCTTCCACTTCTTATCTCCTTTATCTTTCTTTCCTTCTTCTTCTTTTCTGGTTCAGTTTCTGCTTCTCTTCTTCTACTTTTTTCTACATTTTTCTTCTCCCTTTCTTTCTTATTTTACAAGACTCTCTCTCTTTTTCCCTAACCTCTCAAACACGTTTCTCCCTTTTCTCTTATTGTTACATGACTCTCTTCCTGTTTCTCTAGGTTTTCTTTTCTTTCTTTCTTAACCTCACGAGCATGTCTCTTTCTTTCTTTACTCACACACCCTTCATTTGTTCTTCTCTTATTAATCTCAAACAAACTATAATATTCCAAACTTACCCTTCCATATTTCCTCTAATACCTTCTAACTCCTTAGCCTAATTCTAACACTTCCATTTAATCCATGCAACCATATGTAATTAAAAATATTCATAAATAAACTCTATAAATTTCTAATTCAAGAATTCTGATTTTTACTCATGACTAAATGCCCAAAATTTCTCATTTAATAATTCTAACTTCCAAGAAAAGTTCGAGGTCCAACAATTCCCCCCTTTAAACAATTTCTTCCTCGAAATTCTTACCTGAATGATCAAACAAATGGGGGTAAAGTTGTCTTATGTTTTCCTTAATCTCCTAATTAGCTTCTTCACTCGAATGATTTCTTCCAAACAATTATATCCAGCAGAATCACTAAATTTAGTTTCTTATTCAAATACCCTACTATCTTAACTGATTCCTCACTTTCATGGACTTAATAATATAGGTAGGCTACTTTACATTAAACAACATTCATGCACTCTTTATAGCATACTCAACTTTTTATGCCTGAGTCCTATTTCTAACTGACTCCAATAGTCACTTCTTATTTTTTTAATAGTCATTCATTCCTAGAAATGGAAAATTTAATTTACGCGATATGATTTGATAAAACATCTCTCACACAAGAAAGTTTCTCACCTCAATCATCTACACTATTTTCATAATCTTTATCAATCAACTATATTCATCATTGCTATTTCAGCCGTTCTTAATACCTCAATAAGATCAATTTCAATTGTTCATGATATTTCAATAAATTCAATTACTACACTTATATGATCAGAATATTATTTATAATAAAACTCAATGAAACAAAAGGCATATTCATTTACTCTTATATTTTGTTATATACCATCAAGATCATTACATCTTATATAGAAATGTATTTTCAACAGGTCACCAATTAATATCTCATGCTAATGATACTTCAATCGCAATTGATTCTGAACAACCTCTGAATATTCTATGACTATTCAAAAGTTACTTCTCTATAGTAGTTACCTTTTCAACATAACCACCTAATCCCATACTTCCATTGCGTTACTCTGATTCATCTCATTTTAACTATAATGATCATAGATTACCTCCTATACCATATCTAAATATAGATTTCATATGTGGTCAATCACATTATCCACCAATGTAACCACATTATCGGGTATGTACTCATAATAACTATTTAACATAACCTTGAGAACTTCTACATATATCACTACCATTTATTTCATCTTCTATACGTACTTTCTTAATCAATTCATAATTATAGACATATAACCATCTTGAAATTCTGATCTCAAATCCACTAACACAATCTTATACCAAATCATAACTCTTATCACATTAATTAAACAATCATTTTAAATTCCAAGTTCAACCTTTCAATTCCGCTTTGCTTGTATATTTTAAATCTTGTCATTTCTACCTATGTCTCTATTTCATTCTTAGTTATTTCACATAACTATATTCATATCCATATCCATATCAATTCAAGCACATATCCATAATAAAATTCCGTTACCATATTCACTGACATAACCGTAAATACTAAATCTATGTCTAACATATCGGACTATACAGTATTTCTTATTTCTAGATATCCATAAACTTTCATAGTCTTACACTCTGACAAATCACCATTCGTCTCATTGTTTCTAATAGCTCAAACTGTTAACAAAAGTTCATACATGTAACTCATGCGGTTGCAATTATTGGGATTTTATACTCATCAGTACCCTTCTCTAATGGTGGGGAATCAGATGTAGCAGATCCTTGCAAAACTCTTCGTGTTCTTCCATAAGACGACATTTTACTCCTTTAATAAGACATTATCTTTTAACTTACTTTTCATTTTAATCTTATTTCCTACATGTATGCATGATATGCATGTCACTTAATGCAATCAATAAACTCAACAATGCAAACAAGTAATTTAGTAATTCAAACACTTTACCACACATCATATATTTCATAGTATAACATATTCCAAGTCCAGGAATCCTTAAAAACCTTGGGCTCTGATACCAAAGATGTTAGCCTCGGGTCTCGGTTCTTATTTCGCAATGACAAGGCGCCAAAATTGAGGGACTTTTAAAATAAAAGAATATATATAAACTAACATCAAGATAAAAAGAATTAAATTTCTTGGTGGGAGTAAAAACAATTAAACAAACAAACAAATAAAATAAAAAATAAAAAATATGCAAGGTTTGCCCCAAAAACACACGGGCGTACATTTGAGAATGCTTCTCATATGAACAGCTAAAGAAATAAAGAGTTGCGATCATACACATGCACGTTCGTGACATTTTATAGGCACGATCATGCAACCCCGACTGCACACTCCTAGTTCAATTTATCATAACTTTGAATTCTGAATTCTAAAAATTATAAACTTTATGTCGTTAGAAAGCTGAGAGAAAGAGCTACAACTTTTATGAAGAAATTTTATCAAATTCTGCCTAGATCAATACAGTTTATTCATTAAAGTTTCAAAACACATTTTTCATCCCCTTTTTCCTTTATGCTATCTATAAAAACTACAACCTATATCAAAAGACCCGAAAGCAACAACATAAACCATACATACAAAACTCCAATTAAAGCAATTGCTTCAAAAAATCTATTCAAAAGTCTTCAACATCTATGAATTTCATTTCCAACCTAAAAAATACAGTAATTTTAACAGAAGAGGAATTTGGACATGAATAGACGAATATTTCCTCTAACTCTTACTGCCATTCATTTCTTAAACAAAACAGAGTATGGACATTGCTCCAATTATAGACAAACGCGACATCAATAGCATAATACAAAAATACAGCATGGATGCTCATGCCTAACATACTTTTAAAGCTACCAAAAATGATCCAACAAACTTAATTACAAAAGATGAGTTTCTTGGAGATTTGCCGAAGTTTTTACAAGGTTCACTATTCACTGTTGATTCTTTCACCTGAGAAGTGGAAAATGATGGGGTGAGCTGCAAAGCTCAGTAGCTAATACATTTATAACCATCAGTGATGAGCCACACATAAACACAACCAATCATATTTATATCCACCAATCCAATTCACAAAATATTTAATTTAAATTACAGTCATATAATCCATATCATATAATTTACAATCATCAAACAAAGCATTCAATTATAAATCATGCTCAGCAAATCACAAAAAAGTACACAATAATATAGCTCAAGAGAATCCCATAAAATAGAATGGTGAAACCGAAGTTTGCACTATGAACAGAATGAGTTCATTTTTTGGAGCTTATATGCCACAAATGGGCATCCGGGAGAAGGCTTTAGATCAACGTTTACGTGACGAAAAAAAATGGTATCTCTCTTACCCACACAAGCAATTTTTGATGCTTACATATTTCATATCATAATCATATTTTCGTACTTCTTAAATTTTCTATTTTTCATTAACATCAAAGCAACAGAATTCTTGTAAAGCAAACATGATATTAAATTCACATAACATTTTTCCCACATTCACATTGATAAAATAGCAAGCATTAAAGTACACATATAAGAAAATAATTCAGCTCAACATAACGACTATAAACGTATTACCCACCTATTTACTTGTAACTCCAAGATCAACTTTGTCTTTCCTCTTATTCTTGCCTTCGACTTTCTTGGTTCCCTTCAAACAAACATATTTTCATTCAAACATCATATGCGATTACAACTTCCATAAAGCTTTATTATCCAAAAATGAGTTTAGACTTAATATACTCTTAGTTTATCTAAGCTAGAAGAAGTAAGATCCAGTTAAAAGTTCGTAAAAATCTAAGAACATAAGTCTCTTGTTCCTCTTCTTTCTCTCTTCACTTTTAGCATCTAGAAACCTAGTTTCTCTGCTTTCTTCTTCTATCAAAACAAGAAAATAGATAAAGGATTACCTAAAACTCAGTTGAAACTTCTTCTTCCACTATTTATCTCCTTTATCTTTCTTTCCTTCTTCTTCTTTTCTGGTTCGGTTTCTACTTCTCTTCTTCTACTTCTTTCTACATTTTTCTTCTCTCTTTCTTTTTTATTTTACATGACTCTCTCTTTTTTCCTAACCTCTCAAACACGTTTCTCCCTTTTCTCTTATTGTTACACGACTCTTCCTTTTTCTCTAGTTTCTTCTTGGTTCTTTTTTTCTTTCTTTCTTAACCTTACGAGCAAGTCTCTTTCTTTCTTCACTCATACACCCTTCATTTGTTCTTCTCTTATTAATCTAAAACAAACTCTAATCTTCCAAACTTACCCTTCCATATTTCCTCTAATATCTTCTAAATCCTTAGCCTAATTCTAACACTTCCATTTAATCCATGCAACCATATGTAATTAAAAATATTTATAAATAAACTCCATAAATTTCTAATTCGAGAATTATAATTTTTACTCATGACTAAACGCCAACAATTTCTTATTTAATAATTCTAACTTCTAAGAAAAGTTTGGGGTCCAACATTTATGACCTTATATAGTCGTGAATAATAATAAGTGAAACCCACCTATATCTTTGGGCTAGGTATCCCACGATCATGGGAATTAGTATGAATCCCACAATCGTGGGATCTTATGTTACAATTTCTCCACTTCTCTTCTCCTCTCTTGGTTCGTAGCTCAATCACAAAGGTCGCCACCCTTCATTCCTACATTAAAATGATCAATTCTTACCCAAAATCAACATCAAACATTAAAAAAAACCATGAAGATCAAACTAAAGAAAAATATACAAAATAAGTCCTAAAACATAACAATAATCACCTATTATGCAAGAAACATATGTCAAATACTTAGAAAAACACACAATAATGCACAACTATCAATCTTCTACCTCTACAACACTAACTTCTTTTCTTTTAGACTCCTCTTGCTCTTTTATACGCTTATTCACTATATCAATCTTTTTGCAAGAGCTACTTTCATTTGGATTCTTTAGTACTTTATTCAATTTAACTTGTTCATCACCAAGTTGCAGAGTAAGTTTCCCTTCACAAATATCTACCAATGCTCTTGCCATGTTCATAAATGATTTATCAAGAATTAGCATACAATTCCTATCCTCTTCAAAGTCTAACACATTAAAGTTGTAACACCCCACTCCCGCCGAACCCGAACCCGATATCGATCGTGATACCCGAATCCGTGCCCCGCGAGGGTGGCGT
>JANZXR010000009.1:4521803-4541284 GCA_027575705.1 Erythroxylum echinodendron
ACTGGATGCCTCTCTCTTCTTCCATTCCATGCATAACCGAATTTGATAGTGTAAGAAAGACTTCTTGCAAGTTTTTAAACTCTCTCTCCTTTCATGCAAGGGTGAACTGAAATTACCAAGTGAAAAGAGTCTCATTTTTGGTTCATCTTTTTCTAAGAAAATCTCCTCCAAACATTTCTTCTCCTTTCCCACCAAAGGATTTTGTTAACCTAGCTATCCTTAAGGAACAAGAGGTAAATCAAATTAGTTGAGGATACAACAATAAGGAGAAGATAGATTGCTAAAGGAAAAGATTCAAAAGCAAAGGATTTGGATAAAAGAACAAAGAGAGGATAGCACAGCGAGGATTTAAAGCTGTAGCAAAGAAGTCGGTAATACTCTTCATCTTGTTTATGTTTTTTTTTATTATCCTTATACCATATCATGTATGGATTGGCATGATGATTTGGATTTGTTGCTTCGGGTGGAAAAATGATTTCTTAAAAGTTTTGAAATCTACCATTTCTCCAAATATAACATGCTTTCTTTTTCCGATCCAACAGTATGCTAGCTGGATTGGAAATGATAAAACATTTGTTGTAAAGAGAGTAGAAAACACTCATAACTATAGTAAAGTGCAAAGGAACAAGCAAGCTAATAGGAAATGGATTGCGAATGAATTCATACACAAGTTTAGGATGAACCTGAATTAGCCAATCAATGAAATGTTGGATGATCATCAATCAAAATATGCATTACAAGTCACTAAAATTCAATGTTATAGGGCTAAGTGGGAATCAATTACTGTGCTTCGAGGATCAATGGAAGGTCATTATAAGAATTTATGGTCTTATGGACATGAGTTAAGACGAGCTGACAAAGATGGAAAGTTTATTATTAAAACTAATTTTGATGAATATGCTAGGAAACCAATGTTCAAAATATTTTATATTGGATTTAGTGCTTTGAAGTATGATTTTCTTGGTGGATGGAAGAAGAGTATTAGGTTAGACGGATGTTTTTAAGACTTTCCTTGGTGGTAAATTATTATCTGTTGTTGTTTATAATGGAAACAATCAGATGTTTCCTATATGTTGGGCTATAGTTGATAGAGAAAATTACCAATTGTGGAATTGGTTTTTGAGCATTCTTGCTAAAGATCTCGACATAAATGGAAATTCATGAACTTCTATAAGCGATCAGCAAAAAGTAAACTTTAAATATTCCAATATCTGATGTTCATTTCTTTATCTGATCAACACTTTGTTAATTTATGTAACCATATTTTTACACAGTTTAATGGAAGCATTAAAGAATTTGTTTCCAGAAGCTGAAAATAGAAAATTTGCCAGTCATATGTATGCAAATTGGTCTAGTGTTCATAAAGGGCATACATATAGGACTTTATTTTGGGAAGTGGTGCACAACAATGGTTGATTTCGATGATCTAATGAAGGAGTTGAAGAGTTTGTCAATGAAGGCTTATGAGGATTTTAAAATTAGGGATCTAAAGACATTTTTGAAGGCCTTTTTAAGCACAAAACTGAAGTGTGAAATAATACATAACAACATTTTATAGGCAGTTAATGGATTCATTTATAAAGCTAGTACCAAAAGCTTGATCAGTATGTTAGAAGACATTCAAGTTTCTTTAATGACCCTAATACATGAAAATGGGATATAATGTTGACATCTACTGATGATATATGTCATAGAGTGAGGAAGACAATAGAGGTAGCATAATGGGAAGTTAGACATTGTATAATCAGGACAAATGGGAATTTGAAATTTGAAGTCACTATTTTTGCAGACAAGTACATCATTGACTTGCAATCATGAACTTGTCAATATAGACTATGGGATTTAACTGGTATTCCATGTAAAAAATTTGTGGCTTGTATATCTTATCAGAGGGAGGATATCAATGCTTATGTGAATCGATGGTATAAGCGTGATACTTATTTGAAGAGTTACTAGTATGCAATGGAACCCATTAATGGTCCTAAGTTTTGACCAAAGACTAAAAGTCTTCATCCAATAGTACCTCCACTGATCAAAAAGATGCTTGGAAGATAGAAAAAGGGATCACACTGAAGAACCTCGAAATCCAAACAAATTGAGTAAGGATGGAGGAACTATGAGATGCCATCAGTGTTATGAAATTGGTCACAATATAAGAGGATAAAAAAAAGAATCAACCTCCAAAGCAACCTAAAATGTTAAGGTAGTTATTTTAGTTGTATAATAAATGTCTTATTATTCATCTAGTATTATTAACTTTATGTTTATCTTCAATATGTATAATGTAGTGGAAAAGAGGAAGACCACTGAAAACTGAAGCCCCTTTAGCCAATATTTGTAGCCATCCAGTACAAAGACCAACACAATCAGTATCGATAGGATCAAATGCTGCATCTTCTATATTAAGAAGAGAGACGAGAAGGGTTAGTTAATATTAAGTATAAAATTAAAGTTTTTTTCTAACTTATATAACACTATAATTGTTTTTGTTTTTATAGGCAAGTAGAGGATATGGAGTAACATTTGGGGAAGTTATGGGACTAGCTACTTTACAGTAAGTCATTTAAATTCATATTTATACTACTTGTATGTAATTATACAGGAGATGATAATATTTACATAATTAGTTGTTTATACTTACAAAGATGTGTGGGAGTCAATGTCAAGCTTTATAACCTCCAAATAGTAATGCAACAACTTAAGCATCCTAAAATACAACTTCGAATACAACTCAACCTAGGAGGAGGATCAAACTAAGGGCCAAAAGATCTGCTACTAGGAAATCTTAACTTTTATAGTTGTTGTTATGTTGTAACAAATGCTTGGCTTTAAGTGAAAATGAACTCCCTCTTCTGTTTTTTTGGTCGTAGCTTTACATTTTTAGTTTCATAATTATAGACTATTAGCTAGCATATATAGTGGTCTATGTAGGTAATACCTTTTGAATTTGTTCAACCATTTCATTTCTAGAAAGTAAAAATTGAAGCAAAGAGTGGAACAGATGTAAAATTGAAATCACTGACCATATGTGATAATAGCTTATATGTACCATCTTCCTTTTTTTGACAAATAACTGAATGTAGACGAGTTTTGAAATGGACTTATGGATATGGATATTACCTATCTAAGCATGAGCATCCTAAGAGACAATTCTTTGAGTACGTACAAGGCATATGTTCTTTAAGATTTTATACAATTTTCTTTCAGAGCATTTGACATTGCTCATATTTATATGTATTCTCTGTTGAGTAATGGTTACATCCAAGGTTGTCTAAAGTCATTATCGAACATTTGTATCTTCACCTGCATCCAAGATTGGGGTATTTAGATCAGTAGATGACTCTTTCTCTTTCTCTTTCTCTTTCTCTTTCTCTTTCTCTTTCTCTTTCTCTTTCTCTTTACTTCTTTAGTTAAATCAAAAGTTGAGCATATACATTCTCTTGCTCTACATTGTTGGAAGTTCTCCCTACAATTAACTTGAGTCTGTTTTTGTAGGTTCGTGCTCATTTCTTTTCCCTTTTCCATAACAAGTTCTACTGTGAATATTCATTAGTGTTCATGCTAAAGACGATGTACAATCCACTTTAGGTCTACATGGATCTTGAGACTAAGGTAGCAGATTTAGTAAAGAGAAGCATGATTCCTATATGAGATGATATTGCTGTTGATGATGCATTTTATGGAATACTAAATAGGGAGGTATGAGATAGGGATGTGGAGAAGATATATACAAGTCATCAAAGTGTGTAGAAACATTGTCTACAAAAAACTAAAATTATGTGGAACGGTGTAGCCATGGCTTTTTGGTGACATAGTTTTTTAGCAGAACTTTTAGATTGTTGAGTAGTTTGAAGCTTTATGCTCTGGATGGTTGTGAAATTTTCATATTTGCTTAACGAGAATCTACTCTCATTATTGTGTGGAGATTATTCTTATTTTTTTTATCTCTTATGATACATGGATTGTTTCATTATCTCTTAAGTGAGAATGGAAATTTATGGGGAAAATTGTTAATTTTGTATGCAAACAGCTTCCATTGATTTTCAAACTAATCCTATCATCTTTTTTGGATTTCTATATAGTTTTACGAATGATAAATTTAGGGAACTTCAGTATCTTTTGCCTACGTCTATAAAGTACTTTAAAACTACAATTGTTTGTAAATTCTTCCGAGATTTAGGATTATATAAAATGAGATAAGAAAAAAGAAAGCGAACACCAAATTCCTTCATAACTATTTTTACACTTAATTTTTCCTTCATAACTTTTCCTTAACAACATAAAAAGCTTACAACTGAATATTAAAGTGGCAGGTGAATCCCAATAAATACAATAGTTACATTTGCTTTTCTAATGATTACAATGTCTCCATTTTTTTGTACTTACATCCGACGACTAAGCTATGAAATCGCATGGGACCTATAAAATAAAAATATAAACACATATATTAGGAATTATGACAAATTTGCATTATGCACATATATTTTTACATATACTTACTTCTTGCAAACAACAATACATCTTCCGAACAAGACTCTTACCCTAACACACAGAATTTGTTTGACATATTTTCAGACAAAAACAAGTTTCATGTCTTTCACAAATATTAAGTACCTATAAGAGACCTTCAATTTGAATATTGAAGAATATTAATTTATACAATTAGCATTACTACAAACAATAACTGAAATACTTACTTTTGTATTAACATATTCATAAAAATGTTGACCAATGTTAGGCTTAGCATTTGAAATTCATAATTTAAGGCTTTAATGAATTTTTCATAAAGTGTTTAGGATTTGTAATTTCAATGCCAAAATTAAATACCAAAATAATCAAATCGTGGCAATATTTGATGCCACGTGCAACAAATAATTATGAAACTTTTTTATATTTGATTTTTCGAAAACTAAGTTCATTTAAAATTTTATAAAATGATTAACAGATAAATCATAATAAAATATGAATCATAATTTCTCCCTTATTCTGAATTCTAATCATTTTCTTGTTATATTCCTCGAACCATTTTTGCAATCAACTCATTTTCATCACTGTAGTAACACAAGTGGCCAGCTTCTAACGATATCAACAAAACATGTTAAGAGAACTCTATAACTATTACAGAGAGAGTTAGGCAATAAATGCTAGCTCTTTTAAGGCTTAAGCCTGTTTATAACAAATTTTGGACATTTTAGTAGTTAAATTGAAATTAAATTCTAATTTCAATAAAAATTTAACTAGAATTACAATAATTATAATTAAATACTAATTATGCTCAAGTAAAATCCAATATCTCATATTAATCCTTTTTTATTAAATATCTCATATTAATCTTTATTTATTAAATATCTCATATTTAACTATAAAGTTTCTCAAACTTTATAATCAAGTTATTAAAACAATGTTCTCTCTTCAATTCATTCTTTATGCATGACTCATTAGGTTCTCAAATATATTGCCAATAGATATAAATTATAAACCTAAATCACATTGAGGATTAGATAAATTTAACTCTTTTAATTTATTTTTAATTCTCTAATTGAACAACATACATTCATATATCAAGATTGATATCTAGTAACACATCATAACTACCAAATTTTTAGGAATGTCAAAATAGTTTTGATTAACCTTTCCGCGCATAATTTTTCATATAATTCAATCCTTTCGTTATATAATATTCCAATTAGATATAGAGTAAGAAATTTATTCTGCTCTATATGAGTCTAATCATGTTAGTTTTCCACCATTAGTAATTCATTCAATTAATGTCATTTTACTATGACCAAGGATTTCTTAAATCAATACTAATCAAGAACAATGACAACATTCTTCTTAATTACTTTAAGGTAATAAATCCTATATTAATTTCTCAACTACTTCTATATAGTTCAAGTTATATCCAATAACTACCAACTAAGTTATCCTTAATTATAATAAGTCATAATAAGTATCAAAATATATCAATCCCTATATAAGATAACTTTAGAGATCTCAAGTCAAAGGATCACTTATACAATCATCACAATGAGAATTTTCATAGACATACAAGTAATGTTCGAAATGGAATTTTTATATGGGGTCTATTTAGTGAATTTGTTTAACAAGCTTATACATATTTGTTTAAGTATCTCTATATTTTAGCTTATAAGATCAATCACTTCCTTAATAAGAAAAAACATAATACGTGATAGTTTTTTTACACTCTATTAATGTGCAGTATGAATAGAATAATGACTACGAACTATTTAAGAACAATAAATAAATACAATTTGAATCTCATAATTTAATTTACAATATATAATTATCATACAGACTTTATAATATACATCTAAATAAGTACAAGATAAAGAATTTGTTTAAATTATTTTGTCACTAAATTACAACTAATGGATTAGTTGTAGGGTACAAACTAATACGAACCATTTTATCTACTTTAGCCTCCAACACTATTTGCAAGTTTGAGAGAGTTAAAATTTAAGGCTATATTTAGTTGGATGTAAGGTTTTTAATAGAAATGCATGGAATAGAATATAATGGAATAGTTTATAATTGAATGGAATAAAAATGAACGTAATATTAGAAAATTATTGTTTAGGAGCGATGAAATGGATCATAATGTAATATAGTGAAATGTTATTTGGATGAAGGGTTTATAACGTAATATAATGTAAAGTTGTTTATCATTTTACATTCCATCATAAACTCCCAAAATTGAAGTTTTTTTATTTTTACTGTTTATGATGGAATGAGATGTAACATGAAATCTTTCTCTTCTATTCTATTCCATTATAAATACTCCTCTCATACGATGGAATAATATTATATTTTATTCCATTCTATTAATAAACCTCCAATTAAACATAGCCTAAAAGTTCATAAAGGCCCACCAATGTTCCACCTAACAGGAAAAGCAATGCCCCCCTAAGCCTAGTGAACCAAACTTGGAGCAGCATTAAGTTCGAAAGAGAAAAGATAACTGATAGCTGCAAATTGTACAATATTGAGTGTAAAGAGAAAGGCCTTTCCAGAACTTAAGGTGTCTTGAGGACAGACACAACTTAGCAATTGAAGGAGACATGAAATATCTTAGGATGTCATAAAAGTTTATTTTCATTGAACATATACGTAAATAAGTTTATTCCAAACTACACTTACATGTAATGACATATCAAATTTTTTAACTTTTTTATTTTATTGAAATTTCACGTCGCCAAAATTTGAAAAAACACAAAGCATGACATTTATTTATGATTACGTCTGCGTAACGTTCAATGATTACAGTAGTGAGATGAAGCTACTAAGGACCTAAGAGAACAGGGCAAAATGAACGCATTTATGATAAAATCTAAGGGGCACTAGTCTTCTGATTCGAAATTCGCCAAGACTATTATTTGACATTCTCTTAATTCACTCCTTTCTTTGAGTTCTGTATAATCCTAAAACAAGTATACCTTCAGTAGGAACAGTATAAACAATACAAATTTTGACACTTATGTTGGGAGTAAATCAAGAAACACTCTACTCCATTAGATTAAACACTCAGTGTATACAGTTAAGCAATCATAACATAAGGCAGACTGAAATTCCAAAACCCCCAGAAGCAGTAATTTCCCCTTTGAAGCTTTCAACAACTTGCATGCTCGTTCCAACTCTCTAGTGTTGAAAGCATAGAAGAGATCTCTAGAAACTTATGAATCCATTTGAATGTCTCCCCCATTACCATTTGGTGAATTTGTTGCTAAGGTACTTTCAGGCATATTGCTTGGAGGATTCACTGCTCCAAACTGGAATTCAGTTGCAGTTATCTCCGGCAAAGAGCGGGCAAAGATAGAGGTTGCTCCTAGATTAGTGAAAGCAGGAGTAGCAACTGGATCATTAACCTTCGGGAAGCCAAAGCTAAAAGATTGCATATTTGAAGGTGGAAAGCCACTGTCACAAGACCCAAAAATCTTCTGCTCGTACTCCTGCAATTGCTGGTAGACAGCTAGAAGTATAAAAAGCGAAAATTCAGGCGTGGCCAAGCACTGTAGCTGGGAGAAAATGACTATCCAAAAAGGAAGAGCTAATCTTTTGAAGAAAGAGGTGATATATGTATCATTTACATGGGGATCTCCACCCTAGAAGACAAACAAGTATAATACAGCAATATCAAAGGCATGTAAATGTTGAAGACCATATCCCCATATTAGGTACTGGTCTCTTAACTTCATGATCCTTTTCCGGGAAGAGGAAGAGTAACCCAATTGACAACTGAATTCTAGAAAACTGCAGTTTAGTAACTGTCATGTGGAACTACGATATTCTGGGTTGAATCCTAGTACTTTAGACTTGACAAACTTTAAAGAATGTCAGCACCTCAATCTGGGATTTAAATTACCAATGAACCTAACTGGTTTCTTTCTGCAGATGTGCAACATCTGCATCTTGGGCACATACCTTGAGTTAAGTCAACAGATGGTCTTCGCTCTTTCACCCACTGGTAACTCTGTGAAAGCCTCCATCCCTTGGACTTCATCAAGTAAGCCATTACAATAGCAGGAGACCTGCTAACAATTACATGGTTATGATCACCAGAAACATTGAATATCCTGGAATAACACAAGCAAAGCTTCAAAAGATCTTCAGTATCAATATCCACTTCTGGAAACCACAATTAAAGGTAAAAATGTTACCAAGAAGGAAGGAAAAAGGGAAAGGTAGAAGGACAGCAATTCTACCTATTTCTCCCTGACATGCAATGTACAAGAACACGGGACTTGTCCTTCTCACATTGCTCTGTTAAAGAAGCAAATGAATGTATTATATTTAACACTAATATAAAGGTCAGCTTATCTTAACATTAAAAAATCAATACATCTACATTTTCAAGAATAGAACTGACAGAATGTCATCTAATAGAAGATTTAGGAGCGCTATTTTAAGTGTAAAATCCAGTGGTTTCTTTTATTTACAAATGTTTTAGCATTTGTTTCTTCATATTGCAATTTAATGCTTAAATAAAAGCACTGATATTAATTGTTGAGACACTTTGACCTTGCTAATTCGGTGCAAACAGGCTCATCTTATCGTGAGCAATATACTGGACATTTATAAACATACAGCTTTTACACCTAAAAAGGAAAAAACAACCTTCCTAAATTTACCGCCTAAAATTACGGAATCCCACTAATTGGGGAATATACAATCTTCACACAAATTAAGCACACCTAAGCAACTGACCAACAAAATCCATTTTCGCACCCCCCCTTAAGCTTTGGAATATGGATTTGTCATTCCTAGCTTAGCAAGAATGCTCTAAAATACATGGGTACTTAGCCCTTTTGTAAGTACATCTGCATGTTGTCCTCCAATTAGAATATAAGTCATACAAAGTAATCCACTTTCTAATTTTTCTTAATAAAGTGCACATAAATTTCAGTGTATTTTATCTGGTTGTGCTGTATTCGATTATATGCCATATTTATCGCAGAATTAGTATCACAGTTAAATCTCATTGGACCATTCCACCTTATCTTCAGGTCATCAAGCATAGTCTTTAACCATAACAGTTCACAAATCCCTAGCACCATAGATCCAAATTCTGCTTCTGCACTTGATCTTGCCACAACATTCTGCTTCTTGCTCCTCCATGTTATAAGATTGCCACAAAAAATGTACAATATCTGGAAGTGGATCTTCTATCAACTGGGAATTGATGTCAGAATAGGACTAACTCATTTATCTCTTTTGAAAATCTGTTCGGGTAGTCTAGAATTCTATAAGCAGCCTATAGATGAACTCCTTCGGGATCATGCATAAATTGGCTTATTACATTGATCAAATATGCTACATCTAACCTTGTATATGGTAGATAAATGAGTTTCCAGTGAGCTAGCTTCACCAAGTTTATAGTTGGGATCTATAGGAGTTGGTGTCGATTTACAAGCTAATGTTCCCATTTCTTTTAAGAGATCAATTATGTATTTCTATTGGGAATGAGCTGCTTCAATTCCCAGAGATACTTCAAACTGCAATTCCCAGAGATACTTCAAACTGCCTACATTATTTCAAACTCTTGAATTAAACATTCTTTCAAGGCCCCCCTCTCCTTTTTATCATTGTCTGTCACAACTATATCATCAACATAATTTAAAAATGTTGTAACTCCCCCTGAATTTGAATGTCTAATAAATATTGTATGATCACTTTGACTTTGTTTGTATCCTAATAGATATCATTACCAATAGCAAATTTCCCAAACCATGCCCTCGGTGATTGTTTAAACTATAAAGAGCCTTTCCAACTTGCAAACTTTATTACCTACCATATTGTCACTGAATCCAAGAAGAATATTCATGTATATTCCTTTTTCCAAGTTATCACAGAGCAATGCAGTTTCTACATCAAACTACTGTAATTCCTAATCAAAGTTACTTACCAACGATAAAATGACCCTTGTGATGTTCACTTTTGTAATTGAGGCAATGATCTGAAGGTAATCCACTCCATATGTATAAGTGTACCACTTGGTCACTTCCCACTTTATACCTCTCCAGTGATCCATCAGCTTTATACTTCAAGGTCAATACTCATTACATCCCACTGGTTTTTTCCCCTTTGACAATTCTACTATCCCCTGGGTTTTATTTTTCTCCAATGCATTCACCTCAAGTTTCATGGCTTTCAACAATTCTCTTTTGGATAATGCCTCAATAAAATCTTAGGTGTTCAATAGTATTTAGATTAGTAAAGAAGGTTTTGTAAGAAGGTGAAAATCTACGGAAGGACACAGTGTAGGATAAAAGATACAAAAGCTGCTTGGTAAACTCTTGGGTTCCTTTCCTCAAAGCAATAGGTAACTAACTATCATCATCCTGGGTTTTTGTTTCACAAGACATTTCAGATTGAATGGGTTCAAATATCTCACTTGCCTCATTTACTGGTGGATGATTCGGAGCAAAATGTCTTTGAGTTAGGATTGTTAGCTGACCTTCTTGGATACACCATCCCAAATTGACTTTTATCAATAGTAATTTTTCTATCAAATTGATCATTCATCATAGACTCGACAAAAATAGGTTCCCTATTTGACTAAGATGATTCTACCCTAGAGTGGACGATGATGGTGAGAGAGAGACGTCAAACAAATTTTCGAAGTTATTCTCTTCAAGCTTATCTTCCCTAGATATAGACTTCAAAAGGCTAGAAATATGTTAGGCCTCAACTCAGCTTTTGCTGGTGATATTCCATCGAGAAGAATCTTTAGAGAAGCCCATCTACTAATATTGCTATAGAGAATTAAAAGGAAAACCCAATCCAGATTTTGAGTTTATTTCAATTTTGTTCTATTTTATTTATTGTTACTTTTTTTGCTGTTTTGCCTACTAGCATGTTTCTAAAATAATGAGATGTCAATGTTGTTAGGATTTTTCATATTTGTTTATAATATTAAATGCAACGAGAAAGGGTGCAACTATGAAATGAGTCTTATTTTGGTATTGGGATAAAGGCACGTCATAAAAGCTGTTATTGTCTTTTTTTTTTTAAATTCCATCATCATCAATCGAGGGTCAGCCTTGGAGCAATTGGTAAGGTTACTCCTTTGTGTCCAGAAGGTCATAAGTTAAAGTCATAGAAACAGACTTTTTGTAAAATACAAACGGAAGGCTATGTACAATTGATGACCCTCACCCGACCCTTGCAAAGCTGGGAGCCTTGTGCACTGAGTTTGTCCTTTTTGCCCTTAATTTCATCATCATCAATAACATCACCTTTCATCACCCGGTCTTTCCATTTTCTCCTCTCTTATTTTTTAAGTTAGTATTCCATTGAGTTTGTATTATTTTTGGTATGAGAACTAGTTCTTTCAATCTTTGGGGAATGCCAGCTACAAGGATAGAACATCAAATGGAAAGTATGCAGGAGAAATTACCAGCCATTGAAACCCACCTCACCCATTTAGATTCAACTATGTCTTGTCTAAATCAGAAACTTGATGAACTTATAAACTTGAGGAAGTGAACTTGAGGCCTAACAGAATAATAAGGTACATTAGATATGTAAATTTTCTTTGGAAAGTTGATGATAACATTTATAGCCTTTTTGACTAGTGAGTATCTTAAGAAGACACGTGTGACTGCTCTAGACTCCAATTTTCCCTGTTGAGGACCGCGAACATGAACAAATGTAGTACAACCCAAAATCTTAGCCATAAGATTATTAGAATTTCTAGCATCTAGATAAAGGTAAGGAAGACATGCCAGAGGAGTTTTGGAATCTAAGACACGTGATGGCATTTTATACATGCAGATGTGAGAATAGTTTATGATGAAATACGCATGTTCTAATAGTGTTTAAAAGATGATCATTTGTGCTTTTATACACTCCATTTTGCTGGGGTGTGTGGATACAAAATAATTCGTGGATAATGCCTGCTTTGTGAAAGTATGACAAATTTTTGCTAAAATATTCTTTTGCATTGTTAGAAAGAAATTCTTTAATTTTAGTACCAAAATGATTTTGTGTCATACATTGAAAACGAAGGACAACATCACTGACATCTAAATACATCACTGACATCTAAATTATTTTGCAACAAGAAAAGCCATGTGATACAAGTGCAAATCAATGAAGGGTACAAGTCATCTAGCACCAATGATATTAAAGATGGGAGGACCATAGATGTCACTATGAATTAAATAAAAGGAGTATAAGTTCTTTTATTGATAATTGAAAAAGACACACAGGTGTGTTTGGCATAGTCACACGCATCATAATGATAACTCTCTATATCTATCCCTTTAAGAAAAGAAGGAAACATGATCTTTAAAGGTGTAAATGATGTATGACCCTAATGAAAATGATGAAACAAAATAAAATCCTTTTGTGACGATGATAGAAGTGACAAAAATAGCTTATTATCGCTAATAGATGATTGGTTTGAAGTTTCCATGTAATAGCACCTGTCCTTTTCCTTACCAAGTCCAATCCTCTTCCCCAAACCTTGTCCTAAAATTCACTAAGGGGTAAAAATTGGCTATACAGTTCATGTCTACAATCATTTTGTGTATAGAAACAAAATTACTGAATAACTAAAAAACATGAAGAACACTTTTTAGTAAGATTGACAAGTTATATGCCTTATATGCTAGCAACAGTGGTAAGGGACCCATCAGTAACAATAACTTCTCTATTACTTGGAAAGGATCGTAATTTCTAAATTAATTGGACTAGTTGGTCGTGTGGTATGTGGTGACTAAATATATTACCTATAAATGAGAAGGATTTCTGCTAGGCATTAAATCCAATTGAATAAGAAGGATTATCTAGAAGCAAAAATGGACACAACACATATTTCTCCATTTGATACTTTATCAAGCTTATGGAACTTAGAAATAGGTTACGAAAGCTAATGAACTCGCATATGATGTTTTACTTAGTTAAAACAGTAACTTCTTTTAGGTTTAATATCTTAGCTATTGAATTCGCCTAGTTGCGACAACTTTTCTTGTTATTTTGAGTGACGTGGGCTAGAAGCCTTTTGTTGGTTTCCCTTATTGCTCCACTCGCTTGGGGCTTTACTATGCAATTTCCAACAACATTTTTTGGTTTGCTTTAATTTCTTATAGTATATACACCAAAGGCTATCTTTGAGGTCTCTATTACCATATCTATTCTACACTCCTTTTGGTCAACTTAGCTCTTCCATGTTTCGTACTTTTATTTGGCACTTTTGTTGACACTTTTCTAGTAATTCCTACAATAACATTCACCGTTGAATTCTCTGTAGTTTGTGGTTGAAACATGACAGTTCATCTACTTTCTTTAGCTCTGACAAATGAAATTGCCTCATTTAGTGATGAGACTTCTTCCTTTCCTAAAATTTGCAATCATATTTGATCAAACTAAGGATTCCGGTAAGAAAATCATACTCCCTAGCCTTTTTAGTAAAAGATTTTATTTTAACAAAACAATTACTACACTCTAGGCCAACAGCTCTATAGATATCCAATTCCTACCACTAACTTTGTAATAGATTGGCATATTTGTGACTAATTTCCCTCTTTGCCTTGTTGTTCTAGCTTTTACCTTCATTTCATACACCTGAGCAACATCCTTAGCCTTGGAGTAAGTTTGTCGAATAACCTGCGAAATTTCTTTCGTTGTTGGCAGAAACATACAGGTATCACTAATTTCAGGTGTCATAGAACTCCAAAGCAATGACATAATAACAGAGTCCTCTCCATCCCAAGCTTCGAAACTTGATTCTCCTTGCTTGAGACTAGTTCCCAATAAGTGACTCAGTTTTCCTTTATCTCCGAGGATGGTTTGTACTAGTTGAGGTCACTTTAGATAGTTCTTACCATTCAATCTGTATGTTGTTATAATATATAGAAGCTCACCTTTTGATTGAACTTCTTTAGAATTTTAGGTGAGTTATTGATAGAATTAATTTCTGCAATTTCAAACATGGCTTTTGTTACTAGAGGTTAAATTAACTGAGGCTATGATTAGGGTTTTAAAAAAAAAATCACAGTGATGAAAAGAAATAGGGTTTGGTTGGAAAAGTGCAACAATGAAGGTTGCACAATGACTAGAGATCGCAGCAATAGAGGCTGCTCGAAGTTGCAATGACGGCAGCTATAAAATTTTCCTCAAAAACCCAAAAAGCTCTTATACGATGAGGAAAACATAGGAGAAAAGAGTCATCTTATTATGAACAATGTATAGGGTATTTATATTTTCCCAAAAAAAATGTATAGGGTATTTATACACATATAACTTGCACACCTAAAAAAGAAAATAAAAACCTTCCTAAATTTACCACCTAAAACATATGAATCCCACTAATTATGGAATCCCACTAACTAAGGAATATATAATCTTCACACTGAATAGGCACACCTAAGCGGGCTGACCAATAAAATCCTTTTCACATATCTAAAGAAAATAGTTAGAGTTAGTACTCATCAAACTAATAAATTAACTTAACTTCCAAAAAAAAAACTAATAAATTAACTACAAATTTTTTGTTTTATCACGTAGGTTCAATCACTAACACAATATTCAATGTCTTCAAAGTGTTTTTGTTTTTCCTTTTTAGAACGTAGTCCTCTTTCAAAGTATTCCTTCCAAGCCTCTACTACCAATCTTGAGTAGAGAGTCTAACAAACCTATAAGAATCTTTAATTCCCTCCAAAAAAGAACTTAAAACTTGTTGATAAGTCTGTAGACCTTAATCAATATTCTAATAAAGATTTAGAATGCCCGTAGATTGAGCAATTACTACTATAATTACCAAAAAACTGTCAAGACATAATCCAAGCGAGGAAAGTAAAATGAGATAGTTGATCGTTGAAATGAAGAGAACTCACAAGAAGCATTTGTTTAGAGGTCAGAATATGCACAATCCAAAGCAAGACAATAGACATTATAATGAAGTTAAGCAAATTTTATCACCTTTCTGGACAATGCTATAAGCATAAGCAAAAAACAATAAAGAAATGACACATAAATTAATCCAAATCAAATTATGTGAATGTGTATTTAGTCAATGATTCATATGAAGAAAAGGGCATGTTAATGACTGGTGAGTTTCATGTTTGAGACATAAAACTAACCTAAAAATTGATTTGCATCGTCAAATTGTAGCGTCCTATCATCTTGGAGGCAATGATAGGTGAATGAGTTCTTGTACAGATTTTGGCAAGCCGGTACTGTCTGCATAAAGAAGAAAAAGGCTATGTGTGAGTATATGACAAATGCTAATCAATAAGCAAATGTTTCATTGTATAAAACTTAATAGGCATGGAAATGAATTACAATGGATGAATATCATAACGGGCAAAACAATGAGGAAATATTTCACATTGAAGGCACTGGAACAAGTAGCAATATAATGTAATTTGTTCCTTCCTTTCCAAACTTGTTCCTTTCACCAATATGTCACTAATATAAAGTTTGGTGAATCCAAGAGTGTTACCATTGAAACCAAATGAAAGCAATAGTTGCTTCACCTGACAACTAAACTGCACATTAGAACTAACTCACAACCTAAGACGGCTTACACAAGGTTCTACATATGAATATTTATCACAACAAAGAAAATTTAGCAGTGAAATAAATCAAGTGGAAGTTTATGCCATTTTTTTTTTCTCGTATAAACGCAGCCATTTCCTTTACTCACGAAATACAGTGCAAGTTTTGACTAAAAGCAACAACCTCACTTAAGTGTAAAAACATTCAAACATAATTTCGAAATATAAATGGAATTGCACACATTTAAATATCCATATTACGTCAAAGCTTTCATCCTAACTAATTTCGAAAAACAAAAGATTCAATAATGTGATTAGACCAATGGTCAAACAAGTTCACATACAACTAGATAGCATCTATTAAACTAATAATCCCACGGTGACATTGAGGTTAAAGATAACAATTACATAGCTTCCTGAATATTAGTGCCTGCAAAGGTCCCTACAGCCCAACAAATATAGAAAGTCTTCTCGAAAAATAACAATTCAGCATTCATCAGCCAATCCAATCTTTGTCCATAAAGCATCAACTGATTGTTTATGGGTGTTATCCAATACCATTCTTCAGTGCCCATCACCAGTTGCTTAAATGACATTCTAATCCATCATTGGCAAGCAATGCAATCGTTGACTCATCTTCAATCTATTAATTCTCATTCCAACTACTCATCCTCAATCACAATTTTTGCAACAGCAGACCACTTGAGCGATCTACCCTCTAAATCGTTGTTTCCACAGTACGACAGAACCAATTCCCCTGAAATGAAAAAACACTGACCCTATCTTCTCCCGCATAAGAACTAAGTATAAATCACTTAACCATCATCAGATAAACAAACACAGAAATTGTCCTGTGAGCAAAAAAAACTTCCAACCACCTGAATATGCACTAAATGAATCCCATCACTGGACCACAGATTCAACGTACATAACGACCAACTCATACAAAGATGACACTAGACTAAGCAAAAGTATAGAAAACGATAAAGCAACGAGCTTTTACATTGAGAACGCGAGAAATCCCCTGAGACTTGAGTAACTCAGAACGGGAAGCGTTGTCGTAGCCACCCAAGTAAAGGAAATCTGGCAAGATCTCGGAAGGGAAAGCGCTAATATGGAGGGGAGATTTCTCGGCGGCGTCCGGCATACGGTGGCCGCAAATCCCACAAACCTCGCCTTCCTCGTACTTGTGGTAGTGCCCACATACTGCACATGGGTTCTCTCTTTCTCTCTTCCTCATAATCCAAATATCAACGTTTGCTAATCAATCAACCACCAAACCAACCAAATCAGAGATGCCAAAAGCTTTGGTCTAAGCAAGGCCTCCAAAATATATATTACAAAGAGAATTTTATTTGATAGTGAGAACAACGGAAAAGTAGTTATCTTTATCCTTTAATTGGAATGTGACAAAGAACACAAGAGCAGAGCAGATACAAAGACCTGAGGTTTGGGTATACAGAGAAGAAAGAAGAAGAAGACAACATTTTCACAAAATGAAAGTAAATAATTTAACATGCGGTTAGTGTTCCTTGTTTCGGATTAACGTAATAATAAAGTAATAATGAAATCCTGTTTTCAAGATTTCATACAAGGTATTTGGATTGACACGTGACGTGTACTGCTTCTTGTCTGCTTTCGTATGGATCTTTCATCTCCGGATGATGTGAAAATTACAAGCTAATCCAATAATCATTGAAAAGATGGATGAATTAGAGCAATCATGGCATTACAAAGAAACTACTGGCCGTAGTTATCAATAATGAAACAGATATTGGATGTTGATAGTGCTAAATTTGGTCGTGTCATTAAAATTCAACGTCTCTCTCAATATTCTTCACAAATTACCTAAATTTATAAGGATCCCTAGATAGGGAAATGCCACATACATGACTTTTGATGTAGGATACGATCATGCCTGTTAGAAATATAGTGGCGGCATAGATCAAAGGATAACATTTCATGTGTTGTTTAATGTTATGAGTCAACTCTATAAGAGCATACTAAACTTGTCGTAAATTAGTTCTTTGGGGCTACTTGTTACAGACAACATCAACATTAGGGTGCTTTTGTTGCAACTTACTTTCTCCCCTTTAGGCAAGTCCGAATATAGCTTATGGCAATTACACCAACTTATGATCGACGGGGCATGGCGCCCTTTTAATCTTTTTGACTTAAAAGGAGTCATACATAATAGTTTTATTATTTATATTTCCATTTTTTACTTTGTGCTTCCAACCTTCTATTTTGAACTTTGGTTAGTTTCCCAGTAAGGTCTTCCTTTATTACCTACTTTACGCGGGTTATAACCTATGACGTTTAGTACTATGTTAGTTGTCTAGTATGGTATTGCTTTATTACTTAGCTTTCTATCCACTAGATTCCTTGCTTGGGTACTGGGTGGTCATAGCATCATGCTTTTTATTATATATTTTCACGTATGATGTTCATAACTGGGAGTTTCTTAGTAAGAGAGTGTCTCTAATGTATCCATAATTTCCTCCGTATTTTGAGCTTGTTCTGTTTTTGGTACTTGACTAATCATTCTTTATGTGATAACCATTCTACATGAAGATCTTAGTGTTGTTTATGTTAGCGAAAATAGCAATAATAATTAAATTGGAAGGCTTATTTGAAAACAAGACGTCATGAAAAATCACTACTCTAAGTCAGAAATTTCCTCTCTACGATGCAGCAGAATAATAGGAACCGACTCTAGGATTAACGCCTTCTCCAACAACTTTGATGCATTCCAAAGGGCGGAGTAAGAACTGTCTCTGATAATTAATAAAAGTAGACAAATAGAATTCTGTGTCTTGTTTTGAGAGAATGAGAAGATGTGTAAAATTAATTGAGAAAGATTTTGAAGAGTGGAAGTGAGGGGGTTTTATAATAGAAACCCCCTCACCATCAATGTTGATGGTCAACGGTCATGTAAACGTTTGGACTAACTTCAACAATCTCCTACTTGGTTCAAACTTGAAAAACAAACTGTAACAATAATAAATAAAAAAATAGATGAACAATCAGGGGAACTAAGTCTTGAACCTGTTGTCGTAAGAAATTCAGAGACAGAACCTGCTAAAGAGTTAACAGCCTCACAAAGCCCTGGTCTCATGATCGCTATAGAGAGATAGCCCAAATACTCTCATAAGAAGGTGGCTAGACCCCCACAATCACATAGATGAGTCCATCAAGTGTGTACTGCTCACACAACACAAACTTGAGCTACGAAACTCATTAAGGATTATACAATCCAACCTCATCAAACACAGTAAAGTCATGTTAGGGATGCAATTCAACAACTGAATATATCTCAGTATTATACCACAAACAAAATACAAGTAAGTAGTCACCACACAACTTCGTTTGACCCATTGAACTTGGTTTCCCAAGATGGGTATCCATTACGATGTTACTACACAGTTGGGCTTAACCCCATCCCTTTAACATGCTCTGAAA